>JBBPTY010000764.1:0-13750 GCA_038094335.1 Tylopilus aff. striatulus | reverse complement strand
CTCCACAGACCCCCTAGTTCTCAGTGCCCTACACGCCTTGCCAGCAGACTCATCCAGCAAATTCTAATCCAGACTCTCAGACTGGCACTTCAAAGAAGGAATACTAACCTTCCAAAACTGCACCTATCTACCCCCCAATCTTCACAAACAAATTGTTTCCCAACATCATGATCACCCCACTGTTGGGCACCCAGGCAATCTCAAAATGTGACAACTAGTGTCTCAGGAATATTGGTGGCCAGGCCTAGCCACCTTCATACAAAAATATGTAGAAGGTTGTGCAACTTGTCAACAAAACAAAACTAACACTCACCCTACCATCACACCCCTCATTCCAATACCTTCCTCCACTACTAGACCCTTCCAAAACATTTCCTGCAACCTTATCACTGATCTTCCCCTTTCTCAAGGATTTGATAGTTTACTGGTCATGGTCGACCATGGACTTACTAAGGGGGTAATTCTCTGCCCAACCAAGAAAATGATTGATGCAGCAGAAGTTGCAGCACTTTTTCTACAAAAAGTATACAAAAGATTTGGATTATATGACAAAATAATATCTGACAGAGGACCTCAATTTGCATCTTCCTTCATCAGGGAACTGGGGAAACTCCTCAGATATGAACTATCCCTCTCCACAGCTTATCACCCACAATCTGACAGAGAAACCAAAAAGGTCAACCAAGAAGTTGAAACTTACCTTCAGATCTTCTATGGAGCCAACCCTGCCTCATGGGTTGATCAAATTCCATTTACCAAATTCACTCAAAACCATCAACCTCATTCTGTTACCCACCAATCTCTATTTTACCTCATAATGGAATATGAACCACATCCACTCCCATCCATCCTTCTAACTTACTCCCTACCAGCCCTTGAAGAACAATTAAAAACAGTCCATGCTACTCGAACCAAAGCCCTGGCCACACATGACTTAGCCTGACAAATCATGAAAGCCAGAACATTTGGAAAAATCATCCAACTGAAGAAAGGAGACAAGGTGTGGTTAGAAGCCTGAAACCTGAAATGACTTCTTCCAAATCCCAAATTCTCTCCTAAATGAGAAGATCCCTTCCTGATCATGGAACAACTTTCTTTCATCACCTTCAAACTCTGACTCCCACAGTCATGGAAAATCCATAACACATTCCATGCTTCTTTTCTCTCTTCATACAAAGAAAACTCCATACATGGCAAAAAAATTTCAAATCCTCCTTCAGATCTTATTGATGATGATGAACATTATGAAATCAAAAAGATCATTCATCACCAAGAAATGGAAACCCAACAGAGATACTTGATCCAATGGAAAGGATACTCGGCCAATGAAGACTCCTGGTTACCCAAATCAGAGCTTCAATTGGTGTTAGAAATCTTCAAAGGATATAAAAGATCCCTTTGACGACAATAGTACCCATCCTCCTAACCACCATCTTCTGGATACAACTCTTTACTATGTCTATGGAACTCAATAACAATGACTTTGCCCCATCTACCCCTCTTGAAACCTCCCCTTCCAATGAAATCCCATTCTTCCCAACCCCACTTCCTGATCACCCTGCCAAACATCCTTTCTCCATTGAACGATTCCCTTTTTTTACTCATGGACAACCCCAATGCAAAACCACTGAGGAAGAATTCACCATCCTTGACACTGCTATGCTAGACCCACACCTTATCTTTCCCATGGAAAAGATCCTCGATCCATCATCTATCTTCCCCATGGAAAAGATCCTCGATCCATCATCTATCTTCACCATCCTCATTAAATTATATATCAACCACATGGCTATTTGCAACCACCTCTTAGCCCTAACTGGTCTCCTATCCAATGAACCTGATCTATCCCCTGTTCTTACTCTGATGCAGACTACTGACATACAAGTTCACCAACATCTCCTTTCCCTGATGGTGAGACTCCACTTCAAAGATGCCCTCTCCTCCATAGATGCAGTACTTCGAGAAATGGGGATGTCAAACCAAACATTACCCCAAGGATTGATCATGGATGAACCCTTAGACCTTTCTGTGAACAACTTCATAAATCAAGATGATCCCCCTCTTCCTAAATTCCATTATCGATATTGTGCAGCCTATCTTCATTGTCACTGCATGAGTCACAATCAACCCCACTGCAGGCGGTACCATTGCCCTACATGTAGACAATGGGCCCCTGGCCATACCCTAGGAAACTGTCGCCAACACCCCAGATGGTCCTATTGTACATGTCAAAAATCTTCATCTTCATCTTTGTCTTCTGAAAGCACATCATCCAACTCCCCTCCTTCCTCACTCCCCCACCATCATCCCTATATAAGAGGACATCCACAGAATATTAGACAATTCCAATATGCAGAAGTCAACACCTCTTCCCCACTGCGAATGATTCCCCCTATGGATCATATCCACCTCTCAGGGGCTACTACTCAAGAAACCACCCCAGCATCTGGATCTCCCAATCCTCAACCCAAACTGGCTCTCTGGGGGTCTCTGTCTAACCCAGATGAAGAAACTATTGAAGAAGCCTCTGAAAAATCCCCATCCTCTCCACATTACTCCCCAGCAGCTCCAATCACTTGCCTTCCCTTCAATCCTCTTTTATTTACTGCTGAAAACTTCTCTCCAACCTCTCCCCCACCATCTTATCATTCCACTCCCAACACCTCTAGCCCTAGAATTAGCCCCATTGAACTTAGGTGACTGATCATTGAAGGATTGTGTGAATTAGCAGAGCATATGGTTTAGCAACATGCTCTGAGAATCCAACAGATGCTTGAAGAAGGTGAGGAAGTTCCTCTTCATGTTTATATGGATCACCAGGATGCAGTGATAGCAGCCAGAATGCTATCCCCCGATTCCCCATTCTGAGAAGATCTCCTAGGGAATTATATCCCTCCTTATCTCACAAGAAGTGATGATATCACAGGAAACAAGGATGAGGATGAACTTGTGGGACAAGGAATTAGAGATTGAAAAGAAAAGTGGAATTTTCATCTTAGTAAGGGGCTAATGTTATGATTTGTCTCTATCTTCATTCTTTATCTGATCATTCTTCCTCTATTTGGGAACTGTTGTACTTTCTTCTTTTGCCTCACTACACTTGTTCTTGGCTTACTCTTTTTGGTTCAATGTACTATACACAGACTTGGTCTGTGTGCCATTCCATACCCTATAAAGTAGGGTTCTCCATGTACTATTAACCTTAAGCTAGTTCTACTCAATTCAACCTTCATTGACTTGACTACTTGCTTGGATCTCTTCCAAGCAGTCTATATGCTTCACCCTTTGCCACCTCCACTACTTGTCTCAAAGCTTGTAGTTGAATCCTTCCCATAGACCCTCAAAGTTTGAGTCTACACTCGTACCTATCAGGACCAAGCATAACACACTTTTTAGTCCCTCTTGTACAGTCTCAGGTATACCTGGACTATAAAACTATGTATGGACTACCTAATAGAAAGCTTTTCCCACTTGGAAGGACCACCAGTAAGTGTCTGGGGAAGCTCAGAGTAAGTGACCACCATAGGTCTTTCATTCTATCACCTTTCTTCTCTCTTCTGATGCCCAGCTGGTATTTTGCCCAGCTTGGCAGCCTCTATTTCTGTGCAGTTGCACTTGGAGTTGCTTGGACTTATTTTTCTTTTTCACTCAGGTTTGGTCAGCCCTCCCTTGTTAAGTCTACCATTGCAGAACTAACTCAGCTGGAAACCTTTGAGATGATCACTCATTCCTTCTTCTTTTTCCCTTATTTGCTTGCACTAAGGCACTCCCTTGGAGTTCTGCCACAAGATATATTTTCCTTGTCCTACAATAGCACCTAATAAAAAGCTTTTCCCGCTTAGAAGAGACCACCAGTGAGTGTCCAGGAAAGCTCCAGAGTAAGTGACTGCTGTTGGTCTTTCATTTTACCATCTTTCTTCCCTCTTCTGATGGTACTTCACCTAGCTTGGCAGCCCCTATTTCTGTGCAGTTACACTTGGAGTTGCTCAGACTCATTTTCTTTTCACTCAGGTTGGTCAGTCCTCTCTTGTTAATGCTACCATTGCAGAAACAACTCAGCTGGAAACCTTTGAAATGTTAACTTGCCCCTTCTTTTCCCTGCTTGCACTAAGGTGCTCAGTCAAGGTCTGCCACAAGATATATTTTCATTGTCCTACAATGGGGCTCTTGATGGTGTCAGGTAGGGGAATGGAGGGTGTATGTCTAACCTTGATTGATTGGTATTCAGACAAAGGTGGTCAATAGACCTGAAAATGGAGGTGAACAGGAATTGGGTTGAAATGTGGGGGTAGTATGGGGTTATTGAGGAGGGTCAAGAAGGGTCAAGAGTTGCCTAATGGAGCATGAGTCAGGGGAATGTGGCACAGAAGGTCCTGTGGGGAATGGAAGTGTGGGGGAGGAATGGAAGGAAAAGCCCAGGTTGGGACATGGAGTTCACTTGAGGGGTTGTCAAGGAGTTCTGAGACAGGTGCAGGATCTTCAAGGCAATCCATAGGGAATGTCTAGATGGGCTGAGGGGTACAGAAGGGGTGTGTGTATGCTGAGGGGTGTGGTGTACTGTTGGTGTCAAGGGTGCAAGGTGCTCAAGGTGAAGCCCTAATGTCAGGTAGGCTCAGAGTTGAATGGGGTTGGTATGGAGGAACTCACAAGCTTTGGTTTAGTAGTCTAGGGTGAGTGAGGTCCCTGTTCCCCCCTTTAGGGTAGACACCCCAGCGTCTACTCAGCAGGGATAGGGATGGGGAGATTGGGGAGCTGGTGTGAAGCAGTCAGGCATCAACCCAGGGAATGGAGGTGACTTTTGCTTGGTGAAGGGTGTTTCAGAGTTGGGTGACATGGAAGGAGCCTTGGTTGGTGATCAGGGTGTGGGGAGCCAGCACACAGCAGCTGAAACTCAACCCAGGGAATAGAGGTGGTGAGCTGGTGGTCTACTGACTGAGCTCAGAGCAGAGGAAATGGGATGTAGGAAGGGGCACTGGTGTGGAGCAGCCAGGTATGCAGGAAATGTGGGTATAGAGGAGTGTAGGGTCAGGGAACAGAGGTGACCAGTACATGAGTCAGGGTCATGGGGCTGGCAGACTATGAGGATCTTCAGAGCAGAGCTGTCTGCACTAGATATCTTAGAGAGCTTGCAAAGCAGTCAGGCATCAACCTAGTTATTGAATCCTAAGGCAGCAGTGGGGAAATCCAAGGGTGGTGTGACTCATGGATGGAGGGTTGAAGGGTTGGGGTCAGAAGGAGGAGGGTTTGTGGAGGTGAAAACAGGGTTATCTTGGTCATGGGTTGAATGTGGGAAGGAGGGTAGGGACTTTTGGAGGTAGTCACAAGTGCAGGGTGTGAGGGACTGGGAAGGAGGGGTGGAGTTGAGGTGTCCACCTATGCACTCTCATAGTGGAGCACAGCAATGGTAGGTCTTGGGGTCCTAGAAGAGATGGCAAACTGGAGGTTGCAAATACAGGGATCAGGTCACAGAAAGTAGATGTCAAAGGTTGGCATTTCTTTCTACAGAGTTCAGAATGGTGCTACCTGTAACTCTAGGTCAATGGATCATAATAGAGTAGGCTAGTGGTACTGAGTACTGTGTGTAGTCGGAGAATCCAATGAGGTTGGCATATACAGTGGCTCAAAAGAGTGTTCTGATGTTTGGTCATTTTGAACAAATTTAATATTTGTGAAAGATATAAAAGGAATGAGCTCTAATACTTGCAGGGTCATTAATAGCCATAACCAATACCTTGAAATTGTGCATTTAGTCATGTGATTCGGTTGCTATGGGACTGAGTTAAAATCATTTGAAAATGATATGTTATTGGAACACTTTTTTGAGCAAGATATCCATGTCATAACTTTAGTACTTAGTATGCCCTTCCTTTGCCTTTATCACAGCCTCCAGCCCCCTAGGCATGCTCTCTACCAATCTTTGGCACTCCTCAACCCCTATCTTGCCCCATTCCACATCAATCCTCTCTCAAAGCTTTCAAACACTCTTTGAAGGTGTTGTATAGCTATTAAGCTTTTTTTTGAGAATTTGTCAGAGATGCTCAATAGAATTAATGTATGGAGACTGGGCTGGCCAATCAAGGACCTTGATTCCTTGAGAGTCAAGCCAATCCCTGGCCCTTTTTGAGGAGTGCTTGAAGTTATTATTCTGTTGAAAGATAATACTCTTCCTAGAAATCCCTGAATTCTCCATGCTGAGAAGCAAGTTGTCCTCCAAAATGGAGACATACTGCTCAGCATCCATTCTTCCCTCTACCTCTGCAAGGATCCCTACTATATTCAAACCCATACATCCCCAAACCATGAAGAAACCTTCTCCAAACTTGATTGTTCCTTGCACCTCCTTGTCCTACAAAGGTTTTCCTACCTGTTTCCACACATACTTCCTTCCATCTGACCCAATTCTATTGATTTTGGTCTCATCTGATCAAATGACCCTTGTCCAGTCCTCCACAGTCCAGTTTTGATGCTTGAGAGCAAAAGCTAATCTCTGCTTTCTATGCTTGGGAGACAAAGCTGGCTTTTTTTTTTTAACCACAGCCTTCAGGGATGCAGACTTGAGTACATTCAGAATGGTTTGGAAAGAGACAGGAGAGTAGAGAGCAGAATTGATGAAATGAGAAGCTTGAATAGCATTTTCAGCCTTTCTAGAAGTAATACTACAGACAATTCTTCTTTTATTAGTGTTATGCAGTATGCAGAATCCTGTGGAGAATCACCCTAGGAGGCACTCACTAAGAGGCACTGCATCTAGGGACTCAAGAGATACAGAGGTTGGTTGCAAGGGAGTTCACTAAGTGATACTTAAAGTGAAGGGGAGAAGCCTTCACACAAGGACACAAGATAGCATGTACAATTGTGCAGAACAAGTGTAGAGAATACAAGCAGTAGAACCCTACTATATCTAGGGTATGGATTGGTGCACAGACCATGGGGCTGTGTACAGTACAAGAGACCAAAAAGAGAACAAGAATAGAATTGTATGATATGGACAACCAATAGGAAAGTCATACAACTTACATGATGACATAGCAACAAATGCTGAACAAGGCAAAGAGATCATGAGTAGATGACCTAGATTGGAGGAAGAGAGGGTGCAACTATAACAGGGGCA
Organism: Tylopilus aff. striatulus; assembly: GCA_038094335.1. Classification (NCBI taxonomy): domain Eukaryota; kingdom Fungi; phylum Basidiomycota; class Agaricomycetes; order Boletales; family Boletaceae; genus Tylopilus; species Tylopilus aff. striatulus. Next base: position 6,639 of record JBBPTY010000764.1, on the reverse strand, counting down.
TCACTGGGCTCAACTAGGGACCTGTAAATGAAAAACTGAAAACTAAGGGTTTGTAACTGTAGAGAGCCCCTTGCTTCTATACTGTCATAAATCATCACACCCTGCAACCCTCTTGTCCCTGCTCCTCCCCAAAGCACCTCTGTCCCCAACATCAGACCCTTGGATTCAGTTCCAAGACAACCCAAAGTCGAACCTCCAATCCCACAACCTTGACCACACACCTTGGAAGCACCCTCCAGCCCCACAACCTTCATTTTATGTCCTCCAATCCCTCAGTAACCTCCAATAACCCTCATTTTAATATTTCTGTCCTCCACACTTTACACTCACTTCTTGTTATTTCCATTTTTTACTGTTCAGACCTCACCCCATTATCCAATCACACCATTCTGATTCACAATCATTCATTTCTATCTATTTTACAACCTTTTAGTACCCCTCTACTCAGGTACCACCTCCATTCCCACCTCCTTCTCCACCTCCTTCTCTGCCTCCACCTCCATTTCCCCCTTTTCTGCCATCTCCAAACCTCTGGCAGCCACCTGCACCTCCTTTGCACCCTCTCCCACCTGCACCCCCACCTCTAACCCCTCCAATCCAACCTGCACCTTGGCCTCAGTCAGGTGCCTCTCTCCCTTCTTCTCCTTCTCCCCAAGGGCCCCCACAATAACCCACAGGGAGTCTGCCATGCTCCTCAGTAGGGCCATCACCTCTGCTGAGAGCCCCAAACCTCCACTCAATGATGCCTGGGGGGCATGAAGAGGAATCACCACCTCCATGCACTGCAGGGCAGGGCTCCTCCTCCTCCTTGTCACCCTCCTCCTCCTATTAGCACATGACATGCCCTTTTGAGCACACCTGGCATGACCAGCCCTTTGAGCCCACCTAGGGTGGCAGGCAGGCCTGGCCAGCCTTCTTGCACCACAGGCACTCCACCCACAGTACCCCAACCTGTCCCCACTTCCCCTTCTCCAATGGGCCTGGGGCCTTCTCATCACTCTCAGTGAGCTCAATGGGGGAGTCCTGTACCTTCTCATTAGTATCCACAGTGCATGCAATGACCTCACCATGCACCTTCTCCCCCACCTTCTCCTTTCCCTTGCCCACCTCCTCATGACACCTCTCCTCCTCCACCCTCAGCTTTGTAGCCTCCACTACCCTCCTCTGTGTCACACACTGTGCATGCTCCTCCCACACCTGCTGCAGCTGGTATGCCCTGTTACACTTGGTCCAGATAGGAACAAGTGAAGCCCTAAAGATGAGAGTTAAGAGTTCTATCTTCTCAGAAGGGTGCACAGCAGCTGTGTTACTGAGAGATGGAGAGATGACCTAATAGGACTTGAATCTAGTTAGATGGAAGCTAGAGACAAAGGGGATGAGAATGTTGAAAGGAATAGCCCTGAAGGTTCCAAAGAGGAGACAGGAGTAGGGTATGGAATGGCACACAGACCAGGGCCATGTATAGTACAAAAGACCATAGAAGAGTAAAGGTATAATCATACAATATGGAAAACCAATGAGAGAAGTTGTATGATCCATAAGCTGACTGATCATATGTAAAGGAAGTAGACAATGACAAGAAAGGAATGAGTCATGAAATGAAGGAGAAAAAGGGGGGTGATTGTAACATGCCCACTCCTCCTCCTTCTTCCTCACCCACTCCTCCACCCTCCTCACCCACTCCTCCTCTTTTTTGGCTGCCTCTTGACAAGCCACCTTGAGCTCAGCCTCAAGGGCAGCAATATATTCAGCATTGTTTCATTACTGGGCACTCATGACTGAAAGAAAGTAGGTTAATATCAAAAAAATGTTGGACACAACATGCTTTTAACCTTTTCACACTCTGCCTTACTAATTGGGCTCTATTATCCACCCCATTTGGCTATCCACCTCAGACCCACTCATTGTTACCAGGGCCAATAACTGCTTAGGATCTCCCATCAGAACCAATTAAGGCCTCAGGGGCTTGGCCTTAACAGGGGGGCACTGTCAGAACCATGTAGTCCACCTCCCCATCCATCTCTGATCCCCTCATCCCAACCCCATCTTACCCTTGAGACCTCCCATTCAATCCCCAACATCCCTGTCAGAACTGTGCAGTTCACCTTCCTGGCCATCTCTGATCCCCTTATCCCAACCCCTCCTCACCCCCTAGACCTTCCCTCCAGTCCCTGACACTCCAAATACCATCCTCCAACATCTCCCTGCCTCCTCATCACCTCCAATCCCTGTTGAGATCCCCTCAATGAACCTCCAACCTGTTTTGGACCCATGCAGTCCATTCTAGGAACCTCCATACCCCCTCTGGCTTGCAACCTCAGCCAAGCATCTCTGCAGTATCTCTGCATCCTTCCCTGTTCCTCTGTCACAATCTCTGACCCACCTTCCATCCTCCAATACCCCTTTAGTTGCTATGACCCTTCCTTCATTCCTAGTCCCACCCCATGCCTTCTCTGAACTTTTCCTGTATATCCTCACCCCCTATATCTTAGATTACAAGCCTATGAGCCTAATGGACTTGGCTACCTCCCTTTCATACTCTATGAATACTTCCATTGATTCACCTATCAACCATTCCTTGCATAGCTTATTCATTCATAGCATTCCTCACTTGTACCCTATGAATCCCACCTTAGGCTTCATCCCTTTCTACTTACCATCATCCATAGTTTGTTTCTTCTTTCAGACTTCATCCAGACTTAGTATATAAGATCCCTGTAGTACTCCTTTGTATCCCAGTTCAGTTATTTGAATTGCCCATCCATACAATTGAGCCCTTCTGCTTGTCACTCCCTCCTTGACTCTCCCTCCAAGCAAGTACCCCTCAGGGACTTGTCTCTTCCCCTTATACCTCTGCAACAAGGACCAGACCTGAGCAAGGCATGACACATAAGTCCTACACCAAGGTTCCTTGCCCCTCTAGCCTCTCACTCAGTGCTCTGACCTGATTCCAACATCACTGTCAATCCTGACACCCCTCATCAATCCCAAATTGGTCTCCATTCCCCTTGTCCTCCAAACCTCTTGGAGACCAAGAGAGAGAATCCTCAGTTTACCTGAGTTCCAACCCCACTCCTAGATCTCCACAAGGCCCACAGCATTCCCATTCCCACCCAGGACCTCCTAGGGAGCAATCCACTGTGAACTCCTATATGAAACTCCAGACTTCACTCCTCATCAACAGGACTTCCATCAACCCTTCAGAAGTCCCTCAAGAGTTCATCCCCCAACCCCTTGTACCCTTAGGTACCCCCTCAACACTACCCTCATCCCCTTCCAGAATCTCCTTCCCTATGCCATCCTTTCTCCTCTAATGGGGATGGGATTTGACAATCCCTGACATCACCCTCTGACACTCCCCCACTTCCTCATCACCTCCAATCCCTGTTGAGATCCCCTCAATGAACCTCCAACCTGTTTCAGGCTCACTTAGTCCATTCTAGGAACCTCCATACCCCCTCTGGTATGCAACCTCAGCCAAGCAACCCCACAGCAACCCCACACCCCTCCCTGTTCCCCTGTCATCATCTCAGACCTGTTTTCTGTTCCCCAATACCCCTTCAGTCACTATGACCCTTCTTCTATCCCTAGTTCCATCCCATGCCTTCTCCAAACTTCTCCTATATATCCTTACCCTCTAGATCTTAGATTATGAGCCTATGAGCCTAACAGCCTCAGCTACCTCCCTTTCTGTTAAGACTGAACTACAGTCAATTCCTCAGTACGTGGTAACGAACTGTATTATGTACCTGAACTACAGTCAATCTAAATAGTTCAGGTCAATTGTAATACTTAGAGAGGTGGCGGGATAGAACTTACTCCTCAGTACGTGGTAACGAACTGAGGAGAGATTGTACGAGCGACTGGTATAAGTATGTCGCCACGGTAAGGTTTGGTATACTGAACGTGGTCATGCATTGCATGTGCCAACTGAATGCGGTCACGCGTTGCATGCGCCAACACTCCTCCCCAACGTGTGAACGCGAATTAAGATTGGGAGTGAGTTTAAGGTGAAGGAAAGGTTTATGAATGGAAGAGCGAATGAAATGTTTCGTTGAGAAAATGAGGAAACTACTCCCCGGTAACAACTCCTCCCTGAGTGGAATCCTGGAGTCCCATGAGGTTGCGGAAGTGCTCGAATTTCTCCCAGGGGAGGCCCTTGGTGAAAGCATCCGCAACATTGTCCCTTGTGGAGATGTAATGCATATAAAGCTAGCCGTCAGCGACGTGGTGGCAGACAAAGTGGTATTTGGTTTCAACGTGACGAAGTTTCGAGTGAAATGCGGGGTCGCTTGAGACGATAATGGCGCCTTGGTTATCGCAGAGAAGTGGTGTCGCGGTCTCTTGACGAAACCCGAGGCCGGCAAGTAGGTATCGTAGCCAGATGAGTTCCTGAGATGCCTCTGACGCAGCGACATATTCGGCTTCGCAGGAGGAGAGTGTGGTGGGACGTTGGCAATGAGATCCCCATGATATGAGACCTGTGCCGAGGGAGACGCAGTATCCAGTGGTGGATCGGCGAGTGTCAGGGCATGTCGCATAGTCACTGTCGGTCATGCCAATGAGGCGGACGATATGTTCACCGCCCAGAACCAGATGAAGGGTGCGGGTACCCTTGAGGTAGCGTACGACTCGTTTGGTGGCTTCCCAGTGCGTGCGGTCGTAGCTGTCAAGGAATTGACATAGAACGTTGACTGCATATACGATGTCAGGGCAAGTCCCAACGGCAAGGTACATGAGAGAGCCGATTAGTTCGCGGTAGGGTATTGCGGCCAGAGTGCGGCGCTCATCATTGGAGGACGGTGCGGGTGCGCGGGATAAGTGAAGGCCAGGTTCAAATGGGGTTGATACTGGGTGAGCGTCGGAGAGGTTGAATTGACTGATGATGCGGTCGATTAGAGCGGTTTGAGAGAGGGAAATTGTGCGAGCTGGGCGATTGCATTCGATTGCGATGCCGACGTGGAAGTTGGCGGGGCCTCCGTCGGAGATTTGCCATTTGGTTTGGAGTTGGTCCTTAAAGGAAGAAAGAACGGGTTTGTTACTACCGAGCATGAAGAAATCGTCAACGTGAATAGCAATGATAATGATGCCAAGGGAAGTACGGCGGTAATAAACGCAATATTCGCAGTCAAGACGAGAGAATTTCCAATCAATAAGTTGAGAATGAAGAGTTTTGTTCCATACGCATCCACCCTGTTTCATGCCGTAGAGGCCGCGATGGAGTTCCCAGACATAGTCTTCGAAGCCAGCTTCAATGAAACCGGTGGGTTGTTCCATGTAGCATACCTCATCAGGGTCAAGGATGCCATTGAGGAACGCAGTTTTGATGTCGAGTTGTTCGATTTCCCAGTCAAGCGCAGCTCCAAGGTGGGCGAGTACACAGAAGGATTCCATGCGTGCGGTAGGGGAGCTAGTTTTAGTATAGTCCTGCCTGTACACAGCAGTATACCCTCGGCAGACATAGCGAGCTTTGAAACGGGAGGGGTTACCATTTGCATCGCGTTTTAGGCGGAATATCGGCCGGCCACGCATGATTCGATGACCAGGGGGTACAGCGGAGCGAGGCACGAGGTGATATACACCCATGGATTTAAGAGAGGCGAATTCCTCGCGAAGGGCTTGGGCCCACTGGGCGGTGTGCGGGGATGCCTGCGCTTCCTCCCATGTGGTCGGGTCAGGAGGACAGTCACTGGCAGGGTCACTAGTGTATGCAAAGTCCTCGTCAGTGTGTTTGCCAAGTACAAATTCAGGGTGCGCAAGCTCTGGGTTGGGAGTGGGTAGTGAAGCTTCGACGGTAGGTGATGAGGATGCGACGTTGAATGCGTTGAGGACCGTTTGGTGGAGGGCGGATGGGAGTCCTAATGCAGCAGCTCGTTTTTCGGTGGGGCGAGAGACGCGGGATGATCGGCGGAGCGCTGGAGGGTCCGGTTCATGTGCAGTGTGACGGATGTGGGACATATCTGACTTAGGAGTTGCAGCTGGCGTCGAAGGCATATCTGTAGATGATTGGTGAGACTTGATGAAGCGAACATGGAAGGATACGAAGACGCGGCCAGAGGCACGGTGGTAACATTGATAGGCCTTTGAGTCTTGGGAATATCCAATGAGCACGCATTCGAGCGAACGGTCGAAGACTTTCGGGTTGTGTTGGTTTTGCACGAGGACAAATGCCCGACACCCGATCTCCCGTAGGTGGGAGATATCAGGGGGGCGGCTGAACCATTGTTCATAAGGGGTGTGTCCGACCTGGGATTTCACTGGAGTGCGGTTCGTGAGATAGCATGCAGAGAGGATGAGTTCGTTCCATTGATTGGTGGGTAGTTGAGTGTAGGAACGCATAGCTTGAGCCTTACCCATCAAGGTCCGGTGTACATGTTCGACACGTCCATTGTGAGCGGATGTATGGGGTGCCGTGAATTGGTGAGTGGTACCGCGTTCGAGGAACCAGGCGCGGAGGTCATTTCGCTTCAGCTCACCATTGTCGGAACGAAGGATGCCGATCTTAAGGCCAGTTTCGGCTTCACGTGCAAGTTCCCAAGCTTGAAGGGCAGGAAAAGCGTCGGACTTGGAGGCGAGAGGAAGTGACCAGACATAGGAAGAAAAATCGTCTATTATGTTTAGCACATAACGATTGCCCGA
>JBBPTY010000763.1:0-13752 GCA_038094335.1 Tylopilus aff. striatulus | reverse complement strand
CATAGACGTTCGCAGTCGTTTGGTGCCACTACACAACAATTTGAGCTCAGCGTCTTCCGCGGCTCATTCCCAGAAAGAACGGCTGCTTACAGTGGGATACGCGCGACCCTGAAGAGCGTGCCTGTCATCAATGTTTGCAGGAAGAGGGAGGATGGGTACATACCATGAAATCTCCGTCAACGATCGGAATGTCGTAGTTCTTTGTGGCGGCTGTGATCATCTGGACGAGACATCAGTTTGAGAGATCAGGAGGACAGATAATTCACGTTGATCATCCCATTTCCTCCCCCGATCTCTACCGCACACAGAACGTCCGGTTTCTCTATCTGTAAACTGTGATGAGGACAAGCCAATTTCGCCACAGGTAGACACTTACTCCCATGAACTCCCAGAGCTCGCTGCTCGCTTCATTGTACCTGCGAACACGTTACCCGTGACGCCATAGAGGGAGGTAGGCACACTTACTCATTTCCAAGCAACCTTTCTGAACATACTTCCGGGCTGCCCAACGCGCCGCCCCACCCTATAAGTGCATCGGGTGAAAGAGAACCCGAGTCAACAACGCGGATGACGGCTCCTGCTCGCACCATCTCTCTCAGCTCAAGGTAAACATGCAATGGCGAACCACCTCCCCCGCAGCCCAGAATATAACACCCATCCGATATCCACTCGAGATCAGTTTCAGATAGAATCCATTGCTTATCTTGCACTTTCGGTTTGTATGCAAGGATATCTTGAGCCGAGTCTAATGGAATGGATTCTCCGGGTACAGCATCCAACATTATTGAGGGACGTGCAACGGTATTTTCACTGGATTGATTGGAGTTGGAATCCGTGTCATCTAGCTCATCTGGCACTGCATCTCCGCTCCAGTCACCGGCTGCCTTGACGTAAAAGCGGCACCTTCCAGTGGTATATGCAATGGGTATAACCTCGCTTTCTACGATGGATACGCGATGTGGTGCAGCACCAGAAGCAATTGCGCGGGCGATGGCCTTGGCTTCGATAGCTTTCTTCACTTCGGACACAGGGGTAGATGAAATGTCCTCAAACGAGTCGATCGTACCGGATATCTGCCCACGCTCATGAGCCATCGTTCAAGCGATGCCCGGACGGGTCTTGTGCTCACCTGAGCGATAGCAGCGCCGACTGCATTTGCGACGTCGTAATGTGGAAACCTATGTACTCGAGTTACTCCAACGAGTTCGTCAGGTGCTAAAATCGATCCTCCGCCGACGAGGTAGACGGGGATGTCAGCCGCCGACGTCTTCATCGCGTCAAGAGTGTTCTGCAACATCGTTTTGATTGCCTTCTGTGCACTATCGATAAGGGATTGGTCAAGATCTGCTACATGGGTGACGTCGCCAATAGACGCGCATCCAGCAGCGACGGCAATGTCAGTAGCGGTTAGGGTTTCCCCGTTGAAAATACGGGCTTCGGATGTGATTCTGTGACCCACTGAATCGGGTCCGATCATTACCCGTTTGGAGTGAGAATCTTGGCGAACGAGAGAGCCACCTCCAAGACCAATGCTATAACAGAGATTTGAACAAATGATCATGACAGGAACGTGTCTATATACCTGGTAACGTGAGGCATCGAGAAATTCAGTAACACCCCGCAGAGTTCATGACATGCTGCCGCTTGCCGAGGGAAACCACTTGGCCTTCAAAGGATGTCACAAACTCACAATGCCAAGGGTGACTCGAGCACGAACATGAGCATCCCGATATCGGTCTGCGAATTGCGTCCGTTATCAAGACAGAAAAGGAAGCCAAGAGAGGTGGACGAACTGTGGTCCCTCCTATATCGATAACCAAGGCATTTTCTTTGGAGGTATTGGACTGGAGAGCTGCGAGGAATGCGGCACCTCTCATGGAATTGGTGGGACCGGAAGAACTATGCAATCATCGTGATTAGATTTTGACCCGAAACTGGGAGATTAATGAGTGCATTTGCTTACAATGTCCGAATGGGTAATTTGGCAGCCTGTGCGCAACTGAGTAAGGTGCCATCGTTACTCGTGATGAACACAGGGCATTTGAGGTGCAATGCACGTGCTGCTTTCTGAAACCCAGTTACCGTCTTCTTGGCATACCTAAGAAGTGAGGCATTGAGGATGGACGCATTCTCGCGTTCTAAGAGACCGATGTGAGCCACATCCTTGGAACACACGACGTTGACGTATGGCAGTTTTGCATGCACGATAGAGGCGACTTGTTCTTCTTGTTTGATGGTAAAGTCGATGGGTGCAAATACCGAGACGATTGCAACTGCATGAATGACCTGGGTGTGGTTTCAATACCCAAGTACAGCAATAGGAAAGGCGGCGTGCCTCTTTTTCGATTGCGTCGCAGGCAGACTCAATCTCAGTGGTATTGAGAGTTGCGATTTCGCTACCATCGATCTGCAGTCCTCCGGAGACGAGGAAACAGGGGCCCTGCAAAACTGGGAGGAATATAGAGTCAACGTGTATTGGCGCGGACGGGACACACACTATGTTTGAGGTCACGTGGAAAGCCAACGAAAGGCGGGGTGCCATGAGTGAACGGGCCACAGAGGCGAATGACGGCAACCCGATCGAGACGGGCGCGGCTTCGCTCGACGAGCGCGTTCACAAAGTGCTGGAGATAAGATGAGCTGGACACCTGTGATTGACCAAAAGGCCCACGGTAGTCCCGATGGAGATGGCTTGGATGTTGGGGGTGCGGGGGACTTGATCGAGGACGGATTGGATGGCATGTTGTATGCCCTGGGTGACATCTGACGTAGTCGGGTGTTTAGCGGATGCGAGCACCTTTGCACCGGATATATCGAGCAGAACGGCGTCGCTGGTGGCAGTTGAGATTAATCACACATTCACGCTACGACGTACGTGTTGGTTCCCCCAACGTCGACACCGAGCCGAAGGATGGTCATGGTATGCTGCTATCCTACTCTCTCCCGGTTCGGCTTACTTAGCCGAATAGGGAGGGAAATAGTTTCCTAAACAAGTCAGCGAGAGAGTTTTGTTGACTGTCTCCTTTTTCTCAACATTTCTCTCTGCCCACCGACGCGATGGCCAGCGCCTCAGACGGTCTCGCAGCCACTCCTTCTTCTCCTCTTCCTCACGACCACTCTCTGAATCCCTTTTCTTCCCCATCAGAACGAAAGTTACATCTCCAGCTCCTCCTCGACCGCAAGGAAAAGCAGCTCCAGCAAGCTGGTGCCCTTGGTCAACGTGTCCTTGCCCAGCAGATCGAACTCGAGGAAAAAGTCCGCCATATCCAGGATTTCGATGCAGAACGCGGTGACGATGAGGATCTCGACACTGAGGCCAGAGAACGCTACCGCGAACTGGCAGACACAATCAGAGCCTGGGACGTCGAAAACGCTCAGCTTTCCAGCACATTTGGTTCAAAGGTGCATGTCCTGCCTTCTCTGCCCCTTCATGATCTCCTCTGCGTCATTTCTCGCTCATGTCACTGCGCTTCTCCGTGCCTCGTGGCTTCCGCGCGCAATGGCATCCCCCCGTTCCCGAACGCGTTTTGCCCCCACGCGACGCTACAGTCACTCGCAATGTCGGACACGGCGTAGTCCTTTCAGATTGCCGTGCCAACTTGCCTTTTTTGTTTCGTTTCCATCCCCCTTTCATCCGTTTCTAGGTCGAGCTGCTCACCACGCCTTTGTAGCGTCCTGCCGAGGACGTACTTTCGCCACCACTCCCGATAAAGGATCTTCCTCGAGACGAGCCAGAACGCTCCAAGGTCTCCTCTTCTTCCGCTGCCCAGTCTCGCCGCGCAAAAAATGCAGCCCATAGGGCGGATGACGTTGGTGTGTTGCTCCATCTCGGATCATTCCAGTCTCCCCCCTCAATCCTCCTCTTCATCTCCGTCGTCTAGAATTTGCATTTGAAATTGGCAGCGGATTACTCACCGAGGTCCGCCGTCTCCAGAGTCTTCTCGGAGAGCGCGACAAGGCCATTCAGGACATGAAGGAGGAAAAGGATGACCTCGAAAAGAACATCGATGCCCTTCGTACTGCTCTTCGTTCACAGGAGCAAAGTGCTGGTATATTCTTTCACCACCCTATTTCCAATCTCGCGTTTAATTCACCCAATCAACCCAGACAAATTCAAGGAAGAGAACTGGAATCTTGAAGTCAACCTCCAGGAACTCCGCACTCAGCTATCCGACTCCCAAAGCACAGCTCAGAGATTGGAATCAGAGCATAAACGACTCACGAAACTGCTTAATGCAGCACGTGAATCTGCAGACCAACACAAGAATGAGGCGGAGCGCACAAAGACCGCTTTCGACGAGTTCAAAGCCAAGCATGACACCGAATTTGCTCAGGCACGCAAACATGCTGCAGGACTCCAACGCGACAAATCAGATCTACAGTCCGCCCTCGACGCTTTGAAAGCGGAAGTAGCCAAAGCCAATCGGAGATTAGGACCTAAATTTGGCTCACCTCTTACTCCAGGCACCGGCGACGCCAAAGACTTCTTGACCCCTGCTACCGCCGACGAAGACGACGTGTTCACTACTGGCGGTGCATCCACAAATAGGAAACGCCAGGACAACTCTATTGTATTCCAGTCAGAGTCCTTCGAGGACCTCGCAGACGTTTCCCCCGACCCGTCCCCTTCACGCCCCTTCCATGCATCTAATCACCCCAACAAAGAGATCGAGGCGCTGCAGCAGAGACTTTTCCATGCCGAAAGACAGATCAAGACCCTCAAGGGCTCCCTTCATCGCGAGAAAGAGATGCGGATGGATTACAAGCGAAAATTAGAGGCCTCGTCTGGGCTTGCTCACGACGAAAACGAGCCACCTGAGAGTGAATGGTTCGAGGACGTCGATGGGCTTGCACCTGCAGCCAGTGCCAAGCCGAAGCATAAGGTTACGCCATTCCGCCCAGGTCGTAGTCGCAGAGGACGTGGGGGCATCTCGATCGCTGAACGATTCGAGAGAGCAACTCGTGGCCGCTCACCAAACGGTGTCGACGCCCTCGGGATTAAGTCAACGCCTCCCCTTCCGTCCATTCCAGGTGCTTTCCGAAACCAAGAAGGTGGCATCGATGAATTTGACCTCGACACGTCTGATGACGATCAACACGATGAAGAAGAGATGCAACAGCGTAGTCTGGAAGGGTCTCCGCTCGCTTCACTCTCCAATCGTACGAGCGTCGACGGCATGGATCCCGCGTTTGCAAATGTACTTCGCAAGTCAGCATCCTACAGCTCCATCCAATCGGGTGGCAGCCCACTCCGTCAATCCGTTCGTGCACGCGGTAGGCATGGCGGTGTTCGACGTCGTGCACGTGGCGGTGCTGCATTCCAGGAAGCACGTCCACCTTCATTTGTTGGACAACCCGAGGCACTGTCTGAAGCACTTTCCGCAGAGTTGGGCATAGGGATGACGAGTGTAGGCGAGGATGAGGTCCTGGACAATGGGCCAGAGACCAAGGAGGTCGAATGCCAGACTGACGAGAGCGCCCTGACACTCATAGTCCCCACTCCTGCGCCGGTTACGACCGAGATGGGTGTGCAGGCCGAAGTCGGGACCGTTTCCTCCCTTCCTGACCCTCTTTTAGACACGTCCTCCCATACTCTCCTCCGACATACGGATATGGCCGTGCAACACTTCCCTGCCGAAAACATTCAATCCGGGATCCAGACCTCTTCCTTCTCCAGACATCCTTACCACCCCGTTTTCTCTCCCACGCCTCGTCGCACGACGCTCATGCAATCCGATTTCACCAAGACCTCGGACGATGGCAGTGGAGACGTGACCTTACGAAACGGCCGCATGCCTGGCTCTCTTACTACTCCCAGTGAGGCCGCGTACGACTCTGAATCTGATGTGGACGATGCTGCCACTGAGACCGGGCCAGAGTCGGAAACAGATGTAGACGACTACCACGACGCGCGTATGAGCATTGGGATGACGACGCCTTCAGAGTCGCGCGAAGACTTCCACTCCATGTTGACCATCTCGGACAATGATTATTCCGAGAGCGACGAGGAAAGTATCAAGGCGTCACGGATTTCGAGTCGAACGGGTTGGTCCTCAGCAGCGTCCTTTATGGAGCGACGGGATGTGTACCAACTTGATTCGTCGCGGACACCAGTTGAATACGACGAGAAGGGCGTAGATGCTGCGTTTGAAGATATCAAGGTCGTCGAGGTCGTTAAGGAAGTCGAGGTCATCAAGGAGGTCATCAAGGAGGTGGAGGTCATCAGAGAAGTGATCAAAGAGGTTGAAGTGGTGAAGGAGGTGGAGGTCATCAAGGAAGTGGAAAAACCTGTTGAGGTCTTGAGGGAGATTGAGAGGCCGGTCGAGGTACTCAAAGAGGTCGAGAAACCAGTCGAAGTGATCAAGGAAGTTGACAGACCCGTCGAAATCATCAAGTACGTTGAAAAGCCAGTCGAAGTCGAAGTCGTCAAGTACGTGGAGAAACCGGTCGAGGTCGAAGTCATCAAGTACGTCGAGCAATCGAAGCCGGAAGTCAGGGAGATGTCGATACAGACGGATACACCCAGACCTGTCACTCCACCGGGTGCTTTGGCCTCCACGCCTTCGTCGGCGAAGCAGGATGTCTCGAGTTCTTCGATTACACCTCTCGCCCATCCTGCCCCTACTGGTGCACCCATGGGCCTCTACAGGGTTGGACCGAATGGGCAGCCGTTCCAGTTCGTGACATCTTCATCCCCGACCTCACCGGCCGCAGGGTCCTCTCCTATTGGCGCTATCAGAGACTCCGTCGTTGCAACATTCAACATGATTCAATCTCGTGTATCTCAATCCGAGCAACGTCTTTCCATCGAATCTACCGCTTCTACCGTTGCTGAAGATCCCGCAAAACGATCGCGTACGCCATCGAATGTACCTTCGATAGTGGACAAGACGCGTCCGCCGACCATGGCCTTGCCTCCTCCCCCTCGTCAACCTCCCCCACCCAGCAGCATGCCTCCGCCGTCGCTTATACCCGAGAGAAAATTCCCAACCACTTCATCTGCTTCGGGCGATGGTCCTCCACCACGGCCCTCGTCACCCCCACCGCCGGAACTCATTCAACGCGCGACTACCCCAACGTTTGGTTCTATGCTGTCTGTTACCAACAAAGGGACACTCCCAAGACAGCATGGAGCGAGTATGCCACCCTCATCAAATATTCGCCAGCCGCCATCCACGAGCAGCTTCCGTTCTGCTGCGAATGCAGCGGCGCACGCACAAAACTCGGTGCCTCCCGGATTGCCGTCATGGGGTGTCCGGGAAAACCGCAGAGAACTATCGAGCACCTCTCTCACCTCGGATCGCAGCGCGCTCTCTCCGCGGTCGTCGATGTCGTCGGATCACAATTTGTTCTCAGGCCGCGGACACGTCAAGGCTGCATCTGCCGTATCTGCTCAGGGTACGGAGCAGACCGGCGGTGTGACAGACCCCAATATAATCCATGCTATTACGCAAACGATGATTGGAGAGTTCTTGTGGAAGTATACACGCCGCGCGATTGGGAAGGGATATGGGGATAAACGGCACCAACGGTTCTTTTGGGTGCATCCGTACACTAAGACATTGTACTGGAGTTCTGCTGATCCTGGTTCATCGAACGTGTCAGAGTCGAGTGCAAAGAGCGGTAAGTGGGTTCTCGGGTGTTCGATGGGTATATGTTGATGAATGGGTCTTTACAGCTTACATCGAAGGCGTGCGTTCGGTTCTGGACCCTAACCCTATGCCACCTGGACTATACCAATACAGCGTGGTGATCTCGACCGCGCAAAGGGAAATGAAGATTACTGCACCCACCAAGGAGCGACACGACATTTGGCTCAATGTGGGTCGTTTCTGCGTTGGCTCCGTGGCAGCCTTCTAATGAATTTTCAGGCCCTTAAATATCTCCTGGCACGTCCCAACCCCACTGCGGGACTGGCTCCGAACCAGAACGGTGTTGCCCCCACGAGTCCCATGTCGCGCAGCGCCGAGTTCACGGACGACGACCACCGTCAAGTGCATGAGTCGAGTCCCCAAAGTCAGCGGAGCGGCCGGAGCAGCCATCACGGGGCTGCGTTCAACACAACGCCTCGCGGCACGCGGAGCCGCTCGCAGCTCTCTGTCAGGGGTTCACTTGGCAAGCGCGCTGGCACACCAGCTGCAGAATACCTTCGTTGGGCCGCCCCAGAGAGTCCCTACAGTCCCACCCTGTCGCTTGAGCAAGTGATGTCGAGGAACGCGCAAGAAGAGGAAGAACTCGAGTTTGAGCTGCACGGCGAAATGCAATCCGACGATGGCTTTGAGGGTCTCGAGAACGTGCGTGCGTGCTGTGACGGACGGCATACAGTCGGGCCTGCGGGACATCAGCATCACCCGTCTCAGCAAGAGCATCTAGAGGTGAGCGGGCCTGCGCGGCCCTCCTCGCCGGCGTGGTCTCTCCGGTCGCGCACGGGGAGCGCACACTCGCATGATACCGGTGGATTGTTTTCATGGGGCCGGAGAGATGATGGAAAGCTTCGGTTCGGCTCGCGACGATCAGCCAAGACTGTCAACACGGTGAACTCGGTCTCTACAACCGCCACTTCCGGGGATCGATGACAGGCGTCACCGTCTCACTCACTCACACACATTCTGACATATCGCAATCTGTGCTTGTTTCTATCTTCACACTGGATCTGGTATTTGTCTTTTCCCTCTTAGTTTATTTTACAACCCCCGTTTGAAACATCCTACGTTCCCTTGAATAATTCTCGCTATCGATTTGAACACGCGGTCGTACGGCATACCACTTTTTTTTCCCTCCTTTCATTTTTCCTTAGATCCCGCGTGTATAGTATGCAGGTCTTTCTCTTGTCTCTTGTTCGTTCTCGCTTTGGTTCGTTGGTTATCGTACACCTCCACGCTCCTTTTTACTCATCATTCCCACTCGGAGAACGATCCACCTATCGTTGCATCCTTTCGTTCCATCATGTATATTTACCCATAAAGAATGATATCCCATTTACCTATCCGCGCGACTGGGGGGTATACATACAAGAACATAAGGGTGTAAGTACATCAGGGTGAATAAGTCATGAGAGGGGGTAACCGTACACCCGAGAGGGGCCATAATCATAAGGCGACACATAGCGTCTAGACGACGATTTCGTCGACCTTGGTACGATGGATGCAAAAGCCCTGCGTACGTCGTCGTCAGCACCACACCGTGTGAGAACGGTGTCCCACGTACCGGCGTTACCCAAGACTTACATCCGCAACACACGCCCGCCCAGTCATAGTTGCCGATCTTGGCGCCGCATTTCTTGTTGGGGCAGACGATCTTGCCAGCGAGCTCGCCGCTCGCGAGCATCGGTTCCATCCACCTCATCTTGGCGCGTGCGCTCGTCAGCCTTCCGCACACACACACATACACGTGGCGAGGGTGCGTACCGGCTCGACAAAGTAGCCCGAGCATTTCGGGTTGATCAGGATCGGCGGACTCAGTGTGGCCCGCGGGGCGCTGTTCAGCCCGGTCATGGTCAGGCCCGCCGCTGTGCGCAACGCGACGAGCTTGGGGTTGGATGAGAGCTGGGCTACGAGGTCCGGCCCAGGGGTGGTGGTGCTGGTGCTGGTGTTGGCGCCAGCCTGGCTAACAGTCGTCCCTATCGGGGGCGGCGACGCCGTGCGCGGGATCGTCTCCAAAAGCGGGGACGGCGTGCGCTGCGCCTCGGCCGCGTCGCCGCCTGTCATGCTCTCCTCGAGCGCAAGCGACAAGTCCCGGCCGATCCCCTCCATCGAGACCGGTGAGGGTCGAAAGAGGCGTACGTCGCTGCCAGAGAGGCGGCGCGAAGTCGGGATAAGGGGCGTTGCCACTGCCCCGGCGGTAGACGTGAATGTGTTGTCCGCGTCCGACTCGTGTGCGTCGTCTTCTTCGGTCTCGAGCGCGGACATGGAAAGAGACTCCAGGAGGCCACGGCCGCCGCCGAGAGCGGCTAAAATAGCGGGTCGGCCGTCTAGCATACCCTTGGAGGCCGAGTTGTTTCGCGAACGGAGTTGGGACATGGACGGACGGCGGGAGATGGTGACGTTCAAGCTGATGGAGGAACGACGTGATTGTGGGGCGGGAAGGAGGTCGTTGGAGGGACGGCGTGATGCGGCGGGGGTGAGGGATGGGAGGGCTGGTGTCGAGGGACCGAGCTGCCCATGATCGAGCATGTGTTCACGGGTGGCGAGTTCCTGTCTGGATAGAGAAGCGTGGCACGTCTTAGCATGCACTGTTATGCATCGAAGTGAATGGGGGACGTGTCATATATACCTGCACATTTTGCATCGTATTCGTCTGCTTGGCATGATGATCGGGGATTCGGAGGGCGAGTGTGGATGTCCGGCAAACATGTCAGTTGGCGGGGCGGAACCGTCGCCATCTAAGATGATCGACGGGTCTCACCAAGGGTAGAGAGATGAACGGACTCACTCATGACTTCTTCAACTGTCCTCTCCATGTAGAACACCCGAACGGGCTTGGACCTACGGGAGATCTCGTAGGAGGCCTGATGAAATATCTCGAGTTGTTGGAGGAAGCCTTCGTTGGGTCTGTCCCCGTATATGAGCTTCAGGGGTACCACAAAGACATCGAGCTCACTCGGTATTGGGGCGCACTGCCTTGATCATGTCGAGTGCAGCGGGCGGATCTAGTTTGCGCGTGTACATCAGGTACGCTGCGACGATGGTTGCACTTCTGCCTGCGAGGGAGTCGTCTCCATCGAATAGTGTTTACACAGAGAACTCACTGAGGCCAGCCTGACAGTGCACGAGTACGCCACGACCTTTGTCTAGTTCCTTTTGGATGAAGGAGATGGAGGGCAGAAAATGCACGAGGACATCTTCGTCTGCGCTGTCATCGATCTTGATCTGGTACTTGTTAAAGGTCTGGTAAAGGGATGAGATAAAACGCGCTGAAACGACTCGGGATCGGGGACGCACCGCATGGATGGTGACCTTTCCTCGCATAGCCGAGACGACACTGAAAATCTTTTTGGCCTTGAGAGACTCTACGTCGAGTGCGCTGGGAAGGTCGCCAATCCACAGCCGAGGAACTATCTCATCCATAGTGATGG
The DNA here is from genome assembly GCA_038094335.1 of Tylopilus aff. striatulus. NCBI lineage: Eukaryota > Fungi > Basidiomycota > Agaricomycetes > Boletales > Boletaceae > Tylopilus > Tylopilus aff. striatulus. Next base: position 2,678 of record JBBPTY010000763.1, on the reverse strand, counting down.
TTGAGGAAAGTGTTGCGGTGACATCTTGAAGGCAGTTCACGACCAGATGTCAAGTATGACATCTCACTACACCTCAGACGACTTTCACATCTCCAAATCATGGTGCATGCGAGAACGCAGTTCATTGTTCTTTGGAAGACTATCTACCCAGTTTGTAGAACCTGCCACGATCTCGCTTGAGGAGCAGCGACCAGTCAACGATACACTGCGCCAGCTCAAGGCAAGCACTCTGAGCCGCCGGAGGACCAACCGATTCCTGCACGGATGGATCTGTCGGGTCTTATTGACGGTGCAATTGGTAAGCTTCAGATTGTAGTCTACTAGTGACCACCGAGTACTACAAATCGGAATGTACAGTATTCCCATCCGAGAGAACTGTGTCACTGATGCGTCAGCCGTCAGCAGTTACGACAGGCCAGACAGTTGACCACAGTCCATACAGTCACCATGGTCAGGTAAATCACTGATGCAGGTGGGGGTCAGTGCATCGAGGTAACAGCCTCTGTGTTTTTCAAACATGTTCTCTGCGCCAAGATGCCTTCCCCTCTCCATCTACATAGCCAGAGAATCACGAACTCACAGTATAAAGGTATAGTGGTGTTAAGCGGGGGTTGACGTAGTGCATGCGATCGTTCACTCTAGCTTGCGGCGCCAGCGTGGTAGTGTGGCGTCTTGTCAGAGATTGAGCGAGATATGTATATATGAATGCCGGTAATCATGGCACAGCTGTTTGAGACTCGTTTTCATGTGACTCGAACTCATGCACACTGTATTTTTGTTACATATCGGAAGACGTACTTGAATGCTATGCGACTTCCTCCGTTCTACGAATGGAGTGCGCAGCGAGGACGAATCTCCGGCAGTTAGCATATAAACGTTACAAACGGCGGTAAGAAAGTGATAGTGAAAGTAAGAAACGGATAAAAGGCAACCTAATAGACAGTTATGCGTGGATGCATATCGAACAATGATCTATAGGGCAATAGTCTCTGAAATAACGCAAGGTAGCCTTACTCTTGTTTTTTGAGGTAAAACATCCACTTATCCTGAGCAGGTTGCACGATACTATCGCCGTGAAAGAATTTTTTTCCAAGCCCGTACTTCCATGGCTTCCTCACTAACGAGTAGGAATGGAAGGATGTCAGATGCCGTAGTAGAAAAGATACAGACGAACCCCACCTCCTGTCAAGCTGTACCCAGGGACGACTTCCTCTACAGTAACGCACTGAGGTAGCATATGCAATCCAGTGGCGTGGCCAACGAGCAACGTCTCGATTGTCCTCTGACATATGTGATTTGAGCAAGGCGTGCATGGGCTTCGCTCGGGCACTCACTGTTATACATGCTTGCTCTGTGGAGAAGATATCGACTATGTCTCTGGACGGGTGTAAACGACATCCGCTGAGACGGAATGCACTGTGCACGTACCCCTTTAAGCTTCGATTATCCACACGGAGAGAGACTTGCACCGCACTCCCTGGCATCGGGATTGAAACATCACCCTGACTGAACGGGGGAATAAAAAGCAGTCGAGTCCGATTCAAGTCGAGCACGTAGCCTTCGTGTACCATGCGGGAATTTCCAGCCGTGCCACCTGCGGAGTTATCAAGGAATCTAGATGTGTCGAAAGTGCTGGCTATATGCAGGACATTAATTGTGTTAGAGACACTGGATAGCGCTGACTCACAATTGAGCACGCCCGACTCCGACTGCTGCCCCAGTGGATCTTCATGGCACCTTTCCAAACCTAGTTGACTGGGTACAAGAGTGTTCACGTTAACTCCCATCACCTGGTCAGTATGCATACTGTCCAGAGCCTGAGGCATATGTACGGCCGGGGGTCTTGTGCATATATTCTTCAACCACAGAAGCATGCTGGTACCGGCAGGATCGATCAATCTCCGGCGGCGGCGTATCGCGAGGGCTCCCCGTCATATGATTTTCTTCCAGTCGTAGCGCGGTAGGCTGGTCCAAAAGTGTACCAGGTGGTACACGGTTGGCGAGCTTTTTCTGAGCCTCCTGGTCTATGCAAGAACCAGGTATGTATCTGAACGGCTGGTGTGCTTGAGACGAATAGAACGCACTGAAGTTTGCGGCATTGGACATATGTGGTTCCATTGGCCATACATTAGGGGGAATAGGTGTGTTGTCACAGAATAACATCACTAAGAACGAGGTGAGATACTGGGATTCGAACGGCTGATGGGGGGTGTTGAGCCTCGCTTGGGCCGGAAGCCGGGTATCTGCCGAATACCAGTAACTGAGAACCTCGTTAAAAAAACACGATCGTACGACGCCCGTGCATTATGCCACAAGAACAGTGTAGCAACGCGAGGCGTAGGAAAGAGCCGGGGAGCGCGACAACGGACGTACACAGTACATGACGTAGTTCATCAGCTGCAGGCCAAACCTGCATCCGTAAGGAGCCCATAACTGGTGGGTTACCATCTTCAGATTTGCTGGGAAGGTGTTTAGACAGTTGTAATAGGGGACCACAATAAAGTAAATCGGGCGGCCATTCCAAGCTTGTTCTGGTTTGCCCGAACTGAGTGAGCAGTTGTGGAGTAACCGTCACGGTGGTTCGTCGAAGAGATAGCGCAGTGAGCCATAGCAAACGTCGTAACAACATCGGCTTGGCTCAATTAACCGAGATTATACGGAACGACGAGCATAAAGAT
>JBBPTY010000762.1:0-13773 GCA_038094335.1 Tylopilus aff. striatulus | reverse complement strand
CGCTGGCAGACGGTTTGACAGGAGCGGCATCTTCCACGGAAGCAGGGAAGGGATCCGGGGTGCCCTCGAGTCCATGGAGCCTCTAAAGGCATTGTGAGGGAGGAGAGAGAGAACGGGGACGGTGGGCGCACCTGAAGGTCAGCGGCGCCGATGCCAGAAGACGTGTCCATATGTCTGAGAGATGAGAGTGTCCAAAACACGGAACCTTTAACAGAAAATAACCGAACGTTGAGCTCGACGATGAGCCCGACGCGATGACCAGAAAAAAAAAAGAAGGAAAATGGGTTGGTAAAACGCAGACGTGTTCTTCCCCGGTAGTGTGGGTACCGGACGTGCGAACCGGAGCCTTTTATGGTCATTTTACGTCTTCACTACATACAGGTCACCAAAATCACTCGTGTCTGCCTCGCATTGCCCGCTCCACTCCGATAAGCGTGCCAGGACGTAGGTAATCGCTTCGTTCTCTGTCCAAACAGCTTCAAGTTCGGCGGTGCAGTCTAGCATTATGACGTTGCCATGGACTTGCTTGCTCCACCTGGTCACATCTTAAATTAACCGCTGCAAATGGTACTTATTTAGATGCCAGGCCTTCGAGCTCCTCGGTCGCTTGACCAACTACCGGCCAAAGAGTTGCTGCTGCTGAGTCGATCGATCGACAGTACGGCGAAAGTGAGGCACTCGGAAGTGCCTACTTCGACATTTTGGCACTTCACAGGCATGCTGGCAGCATGGAGATCGTCCAGTTGAACTGGATTCAGCACTTGCCCACCCAGCAGCCAGGGTTATTCCCAATTGCGCGGTGATAGCAGTGTCCACCTGGACATAGCCGTGTCGTTCGCAGATTCATGGAGTGCAGTATCCACAAGACTTCAAGGTCCCTCGCATGATAGACAATCTGAAATAGTCTATAGGATGAGTAAATCCGAAGGAGGGCTGTTCCTAGCTGATATGCTCGCGATGATCACGCGTATTGATTTTGCGTGTCACATGACCAATAGTAGACGTGGATGTATGAATGATGGCAACATTTTAAGCACATACCACCATCACAAGAAATGCAGCCAGCATGTCGCAGGGCTTGCCTAGCACTTGCATTCGCTATCGGCATATCCACGACAACCCTTGGCTCGTCTTTCCTTGGGGACTCCCTTGTTCGCAAACATCAAATCCAAGATGTCTTAGAACACAAGCCCGTCCGAGGCGAGCCTCTCTGTCAGCGCCAAGTACGTTGGCCGCAAGCTTTACTCTCGTTTCTGTATTATAACAACTTTAAATTGCAGACGACAGGTCCAATAGAAACTACGATGTGTGATTATGAGACCATCGAAAGCGTCAATGAAGAGTTGTATGCAAACCTTCATGATCTTGTCCAGACGCCTTTCTTTCGCTACTTCCAAGTGCGTATCTTATTTCGGCTCGTGGAGGTTGTCCTCATTCTGCCTCAACCGCCAGGTTGACTTGTATCGAGAGTGTCCTTTCTGGCAAGAGAACGGATTTTGCATGAGTCGCGAATGTGGCGTCACTACCGTAGATGAGGTACGTAGTTTAACTCGTCGTTTTAAACCCTAATACCCACTCTTGCTGCAGAGCGATATACCCGAAAAGTGGAGGGCGGCTGCTTTGAGCAAAATAGACCTTCCTCCCGAAGATCAGGTATCTGTCAATCGCGTTGGTTCCTGCTACACCTCACGTGGATTCCTAGCGGATACAGTTACCAGGTTGTTACTACCGCGATTCTGACTTCTGTTTCCTGGATGACATGACAGGTTTGTTAGCCCTCAACTTCAGCTTCATGTGCTTACGTGGTTCTGCGCTAGAGGGAGATTATGTTGATCTAGCACTCATTCCTGAGCGATATACAGGATATTCTGGACACTCCGCCCATCGCGTCTGGCGAGCAATCTATGAAGAGAATTGTTTTGGTCTCTCCGAACTCAACCTCTTGACCGGAAAATCGGCCTCACCCGTTACTCTTCCCGATACTTTGACCGACGTCTTGCGCGAGTCTTTGGATGACGAAGATACAGACGGAGAGTGTCTGGAGAAGCGAGTGTACTACAAAATCATATCTGGCACGTTTTTCACCGAGAACATCTCATATTCGTACTAATATATTGCAGGACTTCATGCATCAATTTCAACACACATATGCACGGAGTGGCTGAACCAGTCCACCGGTGAATGGGTAAGTGGCTCTTACTTTGAAAGTTACTCTTCTGATGTTTCTCTCCAGGCTCCCAACCTCGAATGTTTTGTCACCAGAGTAGCCTCTCATCCCGAACGCCTTCAGTACATCTATTTCAATACGGTTTTACTCCTTCGTGCCGTCGCCCGCATCGCACCCTACCTGTCTGAATATGACTACTGCTCCCTGTCAGGGAACAACTTTACCCCTCATAGTCATCCAAATCCGTCGGAATTGGAAGACGAAGTCCGGTCGCTCGCGAGACTAGAAAATGTCATGAAAATCGCAAAGCACGTTGGCAAATTTGACGAGCGAGTGTTATTCCGTGGAGTCAATGCAAAGGTGTGTAGAGCATCATGTTTCACTCTTTCGGTCGCTCATCTCCATGATAGATTCTTAAACAAGAGTTTAAACAACACTTCCGCAACGTGTCCCAGATCATGGATTGTATTGGTTGCGACAAGTGCCGTCTCTGGGGAAAAGTGCAAACCACTGGCGTGGCTACTGCATTGAAGGTGTTGTTCGAAATGGACGAGGTGGCCCTCCGGTATGTTCTCCCGTTTCTGTCTAATGCCGTGTCGCGTGTCGTGGAAACGGAAACTCAACCGGCCTGCAGTCACAACACGAATCAAAACCTGCTACAACGTTCGGAAGTCGTGGCATTGATCAACACGCTCCACCGCTTCAGCGAAAGTCTACACGCCGTCGAACATTTCCGAGACATGTGGAAGACGACCCGGGAGGAAGATTCTGCGAGGCTGATTCACGAGGCAGAGAGGGCCGTGTCTGGAAAGGTAAGTTATGCTCTACCGCAGGCGAACGATATTCAACGTCTCGTGTGCAGACTGGGACGGCACGATCTTCACCTACCGCTACGGGTCGCCCAATACCAAATGCCTCGCAACACGATATTTGGGATAGACTTGAGGCGCGACTCTTGGATTTCGTGGACTTGTGCAGACGACATACCCTCACATGCTTTGGTTTACTGTCCGAGATCTGGCAAAGGTTATCCAAGGTGGTGGCGCCTGGAAGGACAGAACTTTGACGCACTTTTTGCAGTATAGTTGTCGAGGACCAATTGGAACTTATCTACATATATTATATCAATGGTATGCATTGCTTTGTAACTGTTGTTTTGTTGATTCTTGTAATCACATTCGATCTGGAGCTCAAGCAACATGTTTAAGATACCCAAACAGAGGAACAAAGGGAGCGACATCACAAGCTGAGATAATGCCCTAAAATCACAGTGGCACGCCATCCACATCATCCTCGGCCATAGGTACACCATCCATATCGGCATCATCCGCTTCTAGACCACCTGCCATGGGAACGCCGTCCACATCATCATCAAGGGGATCCCCGTCAACGTCGGCGTCCAGGGGGACGCCATCGACATCTCGATCCAGCGGTATACCATCCACGTCCATCTCCTCGATTGGCATGCCGTCCACGCCGTTCTCATCCTGAGGTGCCTCCTGTGGCGCAGAAGACACGGACTCTTGAGCCGGCTGGAATGACTCGGCCTTGAAACGAGACGCATATGCCGACTGGGCTTCCGCGGTTGCACCACCATGCTCGTCATGTTCGTCTGCTTTCAATTCCGCACGGGTGTTGCCGTCGAGCCGTGCACGAAGTTCGGTTGTAAACTCGGGCGGGAAAACAATCCAGTCTTCCCAGATATCCACGACCGACGTGATCTGCTTCTTGAACGTCTCTGCGGTGATACGACCGGGGAAAGAGTGGTATATGGTGGAAAAGTGATCGAAAACAATGCCGAGGCGTGACTGGAATTCCTGGCGAAACTTCCATGCACTCGGTACAGAAGCGGCTGAGTTATGGAGGATATCACAAATGAGGTGAAGTCGTGCGATCTTGCGTGGGACTGGGGTGCCATCTACTAACAAAGAAGAGATGACGACGTCGGAAACCTACGGGAGCTGGTGAGATTTAGGATGCTAGGTAATATACTAGATACGAACCTCACGAGCAGCCTCGGCATGTTCCAGAGAGAAAGTCATACAGCGGGCAAGTTCGCCGCGCCTGCCCGAAAGCGCGCGCAACATCGCCTCGAGCCTCTTCCGTGCGAGCCTACCCAACACGGTTTTTTTAGTTCGTTCTTGTTCTGATTCCTCCGCGGAGTCGGTAGAATAGACAGAGTTGTATCCCTGAAGATGAACGTGTCAATAACTTCGGAACATATTTTGTGAATGAGAACGTGCATCATCATCAAAATCAGGCTCCACGATGTCGTCCCGCTCGACCAATCCCCGGTAAAATGCATGCCTGTGGTGCTGTAATACATTAGTGAGGAGTGACTCATACTATAACCAGGCGACCTACTTTGCGGTCGGTCAGGAAGGCGAATTTGGGATTGCTTTGTTCCCACTCTTTCAGGCTATCTGCATATTTGTGACCGTGACTCTTCACTTCAGCAGCCACTGCCCGTATGAATGTGTCAGTGACGCCAGGCTCGTCGTCACGTTTCCTTGAAGTGCTGCAGGACCGCCGGCGAGGACTTCGACTGTCATACCGCCTTGAGCGGCTGTACGAGCGACGCCGCCGATGCGATGGTGACCGGCCGTAGCTGAAAGAGGGACTTCGTGACCGTCGAGAAGACCGGTGTCCGTGACCACCAGAACGTGAACGTGAATGATGCCCAGAGGAATATGAACGACTCCTGCTCCTGCCTCTGCCATGATGGCGATCTCCAGAATGGGACCGCGAACGAGACTGCCGAGTCGCAACTATGAAATCGGGGTGAGCTTGATCCACAACAGGAATGTCCAAGTAGAACTCGCACCATACAATGGCTTTGCTGCCATAGGAACAGCTTTGCTCCACCCAACTCTTAACACTGAGCCTCCCCAGTCGAAGCCATCGAGTTCTCTCAACGCGACCTCTGCGTCTTTGCGTTTCATGAATGATACGAAGCCACTGAGACCAGCGTTCCGGTTCCGCCTCGACGCGGTCATATCGCTGCCAGGACCACTGGTGCCATCACCGCGCGGCCACATGACTTTGACCTAAGTGTATGCTATGAGTCAAGGAGGATGTCAGGGAAGGGGGGAACGTACAGAGCCAACAGGTCCATGTCGTGCAAAGAACTGGCCCAACGATTGCTCGGTAACGTTGGAAGGTAGATTGGCGACGAACAAGTTGGACGTCTAGACAAATGTCACATTCAAAGCGCAGGATATCCGTTGGCGTGATGCTTACCTCGGGGTCCCCTCGGTCCTTGCTCCCACTTTGGCCCTCGTAAGCTGACGGGAAATGAATCAGAACACCATTTCACAGACGCGTGCGGGGCACAAACCTGCCAGAGCAGTCACGGATCGTCCGTGGGCTGCCAACGAAATTAAGAACATCCCGAGCGCGTCGGTCATGCATTGACGTACCAGAACGAGAATAACGGGCCTCTCGCAACGCTTGTTCCCTATCAAAGCAGGTCAAAACAGGGGGCATTACGGGTGCGACCCGACACACCTCTTGATTTCCTCGAGAAAGGTATCCATGGCACGCTTTCCCTTTGGCTTCGGCACCGTCGCCGGTGGGGAGGCCTACAGAATCGTCAGTCCACGAGGTCGAGCGGACGGACGCCGGCGCACGTCATCCATTTCCTCCCGCAACACTCTCGCCCGCGAAGCCCCTTCACCCGCGCCCCTTGTAGAGGGCTGATAGACAGCCTTGGCGTCGGCCGAGCCCCGCACGAACGTCGCTCCCGCCTTCTTCCTGCCCGCGTCGTCCCCCTCGAATGCGTCTAAAAAGTCGGCATACGCCTTGGCCGCGTTTTCTTCCTCCTCTTTTTTCTTTGCCTCGGCTGCTTCCTTCTCTTTTTCCCGCCGGGACTTGCGCACGGTTCCTTGAGCATACTGGGACAACTTTTGGTCGTCCAGTGGCTTTTGCTGGTTATGTGAAGCAAACTCGTGAGTGCCTAGACATCAAAGAAATAGGGTCCTATCCGTCGCACTGGGAACGAGGGTTCTTCGTCGTCGTTGTCGAAGAACGCCGCTAGCTTGGACTTGGTTTTATCCATAGGATGGTAGCAGACAAGTTACTGCAACCAGTGGTAGACGAGTCGAATTGCAAAGGACGAAAGACCATATACAAGTTTCGCACGCTTACAAACCCTTGATTAGTACCCGTGTAGCAACCTAGTAGATACAAGTCTACATCATCAAGCTGGCTAGGCCCCCCGTGGCGTAGGCCATGGGTTTCAGAGGTGGATGCTCCTGTGCTTCGAATTGGTAATACTTTAGATCTCCTGCAGCGTCTATGCGAATCTGCGAACACAGCGTCAGAATCAGCCAGCATCAAACACGGCACACGACGTACATATGCGCCTTTGTTCCCTACTTGATCGACGTAGTTTGGTGCAGAGAATACCTGGGACGAGAGTGAGAACCCGTAGCGAAGAAACAGGTTTAGACTCACGGTCGTGCATAGCCCGTCGTGCTCGATGGCGTACCCATCTAGGACACACTCAGCACCGAGGAGAACACGGCAAGAAGCTACGTACTCTCTCGTACTTCATGACTGCGAATGATGCCAGTGACACCATTGAGATCGCACCATCGCTTTGTGACATCCGGCCCGAAAGCGATACCAACACCCTAAGCACGCTGAGACAACGTGTGACCGGAAGGCAGCCCGATCACGCACCCGTTTACTTGGCCCGCGACCCGGTTTTTCTTGAGGATCTGTCCAGAGCATCTGTAGCCGAGTGAGAGCGTGTACGAAGGTTTGCCTGGGACTCATACCTCGCCTAACGGTCAGAAGCCTCAGCACTCAACGTTGACGTGCAAGATTCGATCAAACACTCACATATCAAGCCTTCTTGTCCCGGCTGCCGTCCGATTCGTGGTATCTTCCGAATTTCCTCCAAAGTTACACCATCTTTGCTGAACAAGCCACCGTGAACAACAAAATAACGTTTGATTTTTTCCGGCGATAGTATTGTTTTCGGGGTAATATTCTTGGACATTTTCGTTGCGCTGACGAGAGTCGCCAGAGGGACTATACTGAAGGGTCAGGATTGCCAGATGCACACGGTGCGCGCAAGCTACGCACTCTCCGTAAATACGTGAGCGAAAAGCTGAGTTTGGCAACTAAGTCTTTGAAAAAACACTAGGCATTGACCGCCTCACCTTGTATGTCTGTTCTCCATGCTTGTGCTTGGCTTCTCCTTCGAAGCCATACGTCCGATTCATGTCTTTGGCTTCGTGATTGCCTCTATTGATGAACATCCAGTTAGGGTATAACCCTGACATCCTTCAACCACGATAAAAAGCCACGTAGCTCGGTCAGCACTTACATTTATAGGCGAACGCAGTCAATATCACTTCTATAGACCATGATCCTCGGTCAACAAGATCACCGTTCATCAATAGATAGTGATCATGTGATGGCGGACCAGTGAGTGAATACAGATGTAGCAAATCGTAAAATTGCCCTGAACGAGATACACATCAAATCGTGACACCACAGTAGTTCATCTCGACACGTACCATGGATGTCCCCGATGACATCGCAGGTTACTCCGTCCGTGAGATCGAGATTGACTAGACTATCCTCTTTCACAAAAGATGAATGTGCACCGAGAACAATCTCCCATGCATATCTCCGTGTAAGCTTCTTGCCTTGCATAAACCAATCGATCATGCTTGATATGAATTCTTGAGTGATCGCATACTTGCCGTCCTCGGCTAGATCTAGTTTCGGTCCAGCGTAGTCAGCTTCGACATCGCAACCACCTAAGTATTACGCCCATTAGTAGAATTGGCTGTATGGAAGAACGCTCGAGCAAACCTTGGGCGATGATTTCCAAACAGCGCTCTACAGCACTCTTCTCCTCTTCCATCTCAATCGCCTGGAGCGGGCTGAGCACGAACGACAGCACACCATAAGCATAGGACTCGCACCTTCTCAAACTCGATCTTCCGAACGAGCTTCTGGGTTGCTGTCAGCTGCGTCTTGACCACCTCATTTTTGGGTTCCAGTGCCACGACCTTCTTGAAATCGGCGACCGCCAGCTGAGGCTTGGCGATTTGAAGGTAGCACGTTGCTCGCCTGGCGTGCGCGATAAACGATGCGTGTCACCGCATGCTTTGCAAGGTCTGGCGTACCTATAGTACGCTTTGGCATACTTGGGATCGAGTTGGATGGCCTTGGCTGCCGCGCCGGGTGAGTCTCGCGTGACCAAACTCGAGACACAGCAAGTACTCACATGCATCATCGAGTGCAAACCCATACTCTTCTAGCCTCGTCCTTGCTGCAGCGCGGTTACACCAAAAGGTGGCATCCGTTGGATTCAGCTCGATGGCTTGGGAGTAGAGATTGACGGCTGCGGTAAAGTTATGACCTGGAAGCCCGTCATCAGTAAGTTGGCGTAGTCGATCAGACAGAACTACGCGCTTGAAAATGCTTTGTTGGCTTCGGTTTTCAGCTTAACCGCCTGTGTCTTGTCGTCATCGGTTATGTCTCTGAGGGTGAGTGTCTGCAACTCGGGTGAGGGCAGTGATGTCAAGGATGTCGAAGCAGGAGAAGGAGGTGTCGAGGACGAGGATGAAGCATCACTCATGGTATACTGCTGATCAGTGCGACCAAGGGTCGGTGCTAGTCAACTCTTGGGTCTCTGGATCGACTCGTCCAGCACATTTTTTGCTGAGAAAGGCAAAGATATCATCTCACGATCGGTGGCTGTGTTACACCAGCTCAATCACTACTAGGCACACATCAAAACGAAAGCGAGTCAGCTGGTGAAATCATAAGGGTATAACCGTCTTGGCACACTCGGGAATCTCTAACCGTGGGTATCTCACTAGAAGGCTGTGACTCAGTTTGAGCAGGAATCGAGGTTAAAGTATTTTCCAAGCGGCGGGTTGTTATCGTACGCATTAACATTCTGCACCCATCCATTCAGGAATTGGTGTAGGCTGGGCAGGTTGGTCAACACGGACACTATACTCAACTGCTGCAACACTTACTAGTCAAGGTTGTTTTGCTCATGACAGTTTCCATTCTGAGCAGCAGCGGTTGCCGCGTCCTATGGAAGACAATAAAATACGCGCGATACCTGGCTTACGAGCAACTCACATATGTCAATCCTTTGTACCAGCCGTTGTACTTGCCAATCGCTTGAAGAAGGTCGCCATTCACACTGCTGAGCGTATCAGAGAAGAATTGGGCTCCTTGCCCGATGTTGTAGTCCTAAACAGTCTACGGGTCAACATGCAATGCACCGCCATAACAGAGACACCTACAGGATCTTGGCAATTGCCGCTAGGCGCGCCGCCGCATTTATCAACAGTGATTTGCATTAGACCTTGTTCACCGGCACCTCCAACTGTATTAGGATTGCAAGAACTCTCTTGCATAGCGAACGCCGCAAGGATGATAGCAGGTACTGGTTATGTCCCTGTAGTTAGAACGAATTGGATGACACAATGGAGGCTGAGACCCACCGCCGTGTTGTTGACCGTATTTTTCGAAAATTGGAACGAAATCCTGACAGGCAGTGAAGGCAGAACCAGGAATATATGCAACTTGCGCGAGGTCAACAGTGACAATGTTTTCCATGTATATGAGAGGCGGAGTCCATCCTCCTGGTGATGTCAGGCCGCAATTCAAGAAGTCAATATCTCCGTTGGGCCCGCTCAAGGCAGTGATTTGCGCTGAAAGCATGTCAAATGCGAACGAACACAAAGGATCAGCACCCATACAAGTAGCCTTGCTCGGGCCGCAAGAGCCAGCCCATGTGACATCGACAACACCATCGACAGGGTCGGGGCTCCTAGACAACAAACCACTGGCTGTGGGGGACGTCGAGTGTGAGGACGAAGGAACGGTTAAGGACCCACGGGAATTGTTGCTCGCCGGTATATCTGGGTGTGAGATGGATGAGTCGGTCTAAGTCCGAAGTCGGATCAGCCTTGTTCACGACCCAACAACTTGCCCAACACGAAGAGAGGAGCAGGCAGGTCAAACTCACAGAGGGCTTCGGGTTGGGAGCTCTGCGTAGGTGGTAATCGCGGGCGTGTCTTGCCAGTGTGCTTCCTCTGGCATGCCCTGCAACATAGACAGTGAGAGCGACAAGGACGGTAAGGAATGACGCTGCGACTTTCATGTTCAAGCTTGTGAAGGAACGTTTCGAGAATGAATGATGGAATGGAAAAAGCTGGGAGAGACAGATGGTATTCGAATTTCGCCCATATAGGGTTTGGCATCCAGCGCTTTTGGGACCACATCATGCGAATACTAGAAGGTGACGCGGTTCTATTGGAGCATTTCACTAGCCTACAAGTCACACTTGGTTGGCTCCCTACAGCGAGGTGTCCACGCCAAAAGCCACTAAAGATTGGGTGCCAGTGATTCTAGACGGAAAACGAAATCAGCACCTTGGCGGGGATTCGAACGACATCGTACATTTCGATGGGTGCTCCACATGCCGGCAATACAAGCAAGTCATTGGTGTGGACAGGTGTGTTAGTGGAGACAAGGGCCGACGTGGGTTCCGAGCAGCGGCAGATAACTGATCCGGGTGCCGGAATGCGCCGGGGGAAAGATATACATGGCGACGTGCGAATACACAGCGCGATCATCTGTGTTGCGTCGGGCGGAGGCTGTTGGAGGGAGAAGTTCCTTCGGAACAAGGAACTATATATAGGGGCATGTCAGAGGAGGAGACCCCTCCTATCCAACAAACAACACCGTGGTCGTGACTAGATGAAAATAGATCTACACAGACTCTAAGCACGACTAAAAGCGAGTTAGTAGTGGACAGCAATTCGTTCGAGTCAGAATCAGGTTGGCGGCGGTGACCGCGCCACGGCGAGACCCCGTGATGTGGTGTCAGGGGACAGGGGTGGGAAGACGTGACTCCTCCATTTTACAGCCCCCGAGTCAGCGTGAACCCAGAGTATTTACTGGCCCCCTCCTCTCCCATCAAACGCCCGCTCACCGGCACCTCCCAGTCTTCCTCCTGTATAGCACTCCCCTCCTCTTGGAGAGTTCTATACATTCCAAGGACGTTCTAAGGTCTCGTAGACTTTAGAACCCGTCCTCGCCGAGTTGTGCCACAATGTGCCCATACGCCAAAGTTCGATTTGCCGCGCCCATTCGCCAAGCCGTCCCTGCCAGTCTCGACTTACTTTCCCTTCCTATTGCAAACTTAACCTCGTCAATGCCAGCCCTACTCGTATTGTAATCTAGTTAATTCACTCAAGCGCTCGTATTCCTGTCTCGCTCGCCGAATCTCCGCTCAGTCCATGGTCCGTCCTGCCGCCCACGTTTTCCCCCACCGGGGCTCTCCTTCCACTGCACACACAAGGGTTCGTTGGCAGCCCTACAATGCTTCGCTCCCGCCTATCCCCCCTCGTTCATCGCCTCTTCCCTTTTTCGTCACTCCGGCCTCATCAGCCACTTCAATCTCACCATCTCCCCGTGCCTTCTCCGAACTCGACCGTACACGCAATATCTATCACCCACCCCGCGAGCCTAAACTCCGCGATTTACAAAAGTCAAAGTTTGCCCTAAGCCTCGTCGGTCAGTCCTTACCATCTCTTTCTCAGGTCTCCTATTTATCCTCCTTCAAGATCAAGCTGTCAAATCACTGTGTGATATTTGGCCCCAACAAGACATCCCCCCCATTTTCCTGACCTCAAGTCGCCCAATGGTTTCCACCCTACCGGGATTAGATCCCACCATACAACATACACCTTCCAGCAACCCACAACTTCCCTCCCCGATATCTCCTTTAACTCAATCAGTCACTTGTGAAGCCCCGTCAGTCATCCTTCCACACTCCCATCGCGAGGCTCCCCCGATGAGGAATTTTGTGCACGAAGTTCTCCGTCGCTCAAGAACCTCAGGAGCCGTACTTCAAACGGCATTGTGCTACATCGAAGCTATTCGCTCCAAGGTTTTGGACCTCGCCCGAAAAGAAAAGTCAAGCTTTTCCTTGTCCTCTATTGCCGCGCCGAATGGTGATCAGATATGTCAAGTCAGCGTCAGCATCGACTACAGAACCGACATCCCTTCTTCCGCCAGTGTATCGTGCCCCAGCAGTCTACTCGATACCATTCGTATCGACACGTACGACGGAGATCTTTCGCTCTCCACACAAATTTGCGATGTTGATGAGGTGCCAGCTCACGACACAAAATCAGATAAGGCACCCCTCCCCCATCTTCCCCCTCTCCCATCCCCACTCCTCTGCCCTCGCCGCGCCTTTTTAGCGTCGTTGATTTTGGCTTCGAAATTCATGCAAGATCGTTGCTATTCAAACCGTGCATGGGCCAAGCTCTCCGGTCTTCCGCCGCGTGAAATTGGTCGGTGCGAACGCGCACTTGGAGAAGCCCTCGAGTGGCGTCTATGGGTCGGTAAATTGCCTGCAGTGCAATCCTCTGGACGTGCCCTCTCCAAGTGTAAGAGCGAAAATGACATCCTGATTTCCGGGACTGCTCCTTTGGGATATTCGGCAAGCGATTCAAGTACAATCCCGTCTGGCTCGAGGATGGCCCCGCTCCGGAGATCCGCAACGTTGCCTTCCGGGAGCCTATATATGGACGGCCCGCAAGTCCCAGGGACCTGTGCCATCAGTCCAACCGCTTATAGCTCAAGCCCGTCGACCCCCGGACTCAGCTACTCCCCGACCCCGACGGAGTCGTCGCTCGGTGATCGCACGGTACAAATGACGACCCTCATGGATTTGCCAACACCGCCGCCCGGTCAGTTCGCCCCCTTTGCTGGTGCGCAGAACGACAAGGTGCATGCGATGTTGTCTATCCCATCGAACGGTCCATTCGTGTACACAAACTCGCAGGTCAACGTCACTCTCTCTTCGCTTACGCAAAGGATCGATTCCCAACACATGTTGTCGCATGGCTTAGTTTCTTCGAACGCCGCTGCTTGGATGTTCAGTGACGAAGCTTGACCGTAACTGTACTGTGCTCCGTCCTTAGTCTGCGTCTCTTGTCAATCCCGCTTATGTTTTTTTCCTCTTTCTTATTGTCTTGCCTACTTGCCTTGTATGACTATGATGAGGCGGGGGGCGAGGAATCGGCGTCGAGTGATTCACCGAACATTCTTGTCCACTAAATGTACTATCTGCCATACCCAATAGACTAGCGCTTTCAAGCGTCTGAGACTGGATGATGTGCATACAGTTGCCCACGCTGCGATCTGCAGCGGCGGATAGGGTCAAGCTTGTTTCATACGAGACTCGCACTGCCGATATTTTGCCCAGGTGGATACATAGGGTTGACCACACACGGTGAGTACAAGCTATGCTACTCACACAAAAATAACGTTGGCACCATCTTGCGACGGTGGGAGCGCCCGAAGAGAACCCAGATGGCAAGTTATCTGCGGAGACAGACGGCGACAAGAAAAAAGTTGCGTGACTGGAAACGGAACGACGATCGTACTTGTTTGCTGGCACAGGGGTGTCACGGCGCATGACAGGTACTTGTTTCGTCAAAAAAAAAGGGGGGGGGGGGGGGGGGGGGGGGGAAAGAGGAAAAGGGCCCAGGGGAAACCCGCGCGCGGGGAACAAAAGGACGAGGTGGGCCCCCTCAGTCGTGAAA
>JBBPTY010000761.1:0-13775 GCA_038094335.1 Tylopilus aff. striatulus | reverse complement strand
TGCGTTGCCCATTACCACCCACCTTGGATCAACTCCGCAGCTTGAATCAATCGGAGGGCCTCGCACCATGCTTCAACAGCTCGCCTGCTTGTGATGATCACCCCAGAAAGGCCTTGCGCTTCTGGCCCAAGCACGATCTTGTCCCTGAGCACGTCGCAGTGGACGAGCACAGTCTCGAGCACGGGCACGGACAAAGGTGTATACCCCTTCGCCTCAAATGCGGCCTCGTACCGGTCTGGCTCATCCTTTGCTGGTGCCTTCAATAGCAACACACGCTTCATTAATGCCTTCGAGCGTGGAGCTTCGCATCGCATCGCGACTGAGCGGCAGTCAGGCTGCTTGGTGCTACTAGGACGTGTTGGCGCACACGGCGTTACGACCTGTGACGTCGCTCACTGTTCCATACTCGTCATAGTCTTATCACATGTTTTGGGTAGTATTCCACTGCGGGGGATATAACCCTACCTCTCCCCTCATGTAGTAGCACCGTCGTATCCATCTGCTTCATCCCCTCTTCAGGCCTCAAGCTTCAGGTCCCAACAAGACGATGTGAAAATCGCGGCCAGGGGTTCCACTTCCAAATTTGGTGTGCTGGCCTCCGATCGCGCAACTGATCACACCACACAAGCCGCGCGCTCCCAGCACCTCACACGAGCCCACGCGCCATGCCTTACCTCCTGGCTTCGCCCCTCGTCACCACCCTGTTATCAAGGTCGCCCCCTCCCCCACTTACGGCAAAGAGGGTATGGCGCAGCAACCTGACCCCTGAGATCGACCAGCTGAACGCGAGCCTCAACGTGCGGGCAGGTGAGCGCTCAGTCAGTCAAGTGAGGACACTGTCTCACCCGTGGAACGTACAGCCCTTCATCTCCTCAACGACGACTTCGACGCTTGCCATTGTCTTGCTCAGGCGCAAGAGGGGAACCCGTACTCGGATCACTTACACGGGATCGCGCACAGACGTGAACCGGATTACGCAGGTTCAAAGTGAGCTTTGAGGTATCTACCAAGGCACCATGGGCTAAACGAGTCAGATGGTGGATGGCCCGTCTATCTCATCCCCACCTCACAGACATATACGTGCCAAATACTGTAGGCACGACACTGACGCAAGCAAGACACGTGGCAGAAGAATTTGTGGCCGCGATCGAGAGAGCAGAAGCTTCTGGTGAAGGGGTCACAGAACTAGAGCAACGTCAATGGACAGAGTTGACGATGCTAGTCAGGTTGCTGATTGAGGGGGGGCACTGATAGCAAGTCGACGTAAGATTCCAGCGCAGACCATAATTATTATCCGAGGAGTCTCATGACGTTCTCATATATCGTAAAGACAATCCCGCCACTCATCTGTAGCAACGAAGTTAATCCATGCGATGAGAGTCAGGTATACTACTCACCACTAGCCGCATCAATCTCGGCGTTGTGCCAGTCCAGAACCGTAGCAAGCCTTCCTCCGTCAAAATCCGATATCCACAATGGAATGTGTTTTTATACTCGCGAGAAGCATTCAGAGATTGCATGCGCGTTTTGATCACACTAGTGCAAGTATCAAACATATGGTAGGGCGTGAAGCGAGAATAGGACATGCTCGAGTGGTTGCGTGACATAGACCGTGACAAGGCCAGCAATAGCACCAATAGCAAACGTGATCCCAGCTGGCAGCTGTTGTCCCGGTCTTGCAGTGGATTGAGCCAATTGCTTGAGGGTGGTATAAGTCGTGAAGCGAACGGCTGAATTGGCACCTTGCCGCATCATCTAAGGCGAGACGTCAGCCGTGGAGCTACAAGCAAAAGTAATAGACTTACGACAGGAAAGAGACCTCTATATATGCCCGCGATACCCTCTTCACGCACGATGCACGTCGCACCGTGCACGAGACCGCGATATCGAGGAGTAGGACGCTTAGCATCGTCAATGAGTTTCGTTCTGGAGCGTCTGTGTGAGTGAGAGAGGAAAATATATGGGAACACGTACTTGATCGTTTCTGAAGGGGTAACAGCGATGATGGCCTCTACCATGCCCGCGCCCAAGCCCGCTGACGGCACCATGAGTCACGTGGACAGACGGATGCTGGATGTGCACTGACCGACAAGACTTTTTGGTGCGCTGACTTTACCCTGGGGGATATCATGAAGTAAGGTAGACGCGAAAGGGGAAAGAGACTTGCTTGTGGATCTGCCAAGAGGCTTTTGAAGTAGTCATAGCTGACGAAACGCACGCCAGCCTTGATCGCGTTGCCAACGACGAGAGCCGAACAACCCGAATAGAGACCAGTGACGCCTTTCTCGCGGAGAGTCGTTCGGATGATGGTCAGTGGGGGCTCTCGCTGTTAGGGTAAGCCCGAGGGTGCAAGCAGGAGGGCGTGTTGACGAACCTGGCCGCCGAACTGGGAGCGTGTTTTTACGAATTCAGTTGGATAGGTCACGAAACTTGCTAGACACGCTCAGCCCATATGCATTCGGCTCACGATACCGAGTACGTACGCTTCGATGGCACCTGCTGTCGTCCCAGCGATCAGCGAGTGCAGTGGCTTTTCTCTCTTGCTTGTCATGGTCAAAAGTCAACGCTACCATTTTAGGAAAAACGGCCGTAGGAACTCAGAACTGATAATTCGACAAGGCCCGGGCCGAGTCGTATCAACTACGCCAGACGCCCAGCTCATCGCTCCTCCAGTTCTCCACAACGAAACCGGAGTGGAAATACGGTCCAAACTTGGGTGCACATATGCTTGCCAGCGGCTGTGTTTAAGTTGACGGGCTTTCGCCGAGTTGGTGCGGCGCCAGACTCGGACTCGAGCGACATGGCAGGACGTCGCGTATCACAGCGCGATTATGGCGACGGTGTTCAAAAAGTTCAGGCTTGTCTGTGACGAGCCGAGCAAAGCTGGTCAGCCCATGAATAGGCCTGGCCCTGGGGCCATCAAGTTCGCATAAATTCTAACTTACCGACTCTATGCTGACCTTGACTGCAAGTCAGGGCATAGGAGGTACTACTAGTACGACATTCGCCATTACTTCATTCCTAAAGTCTTCGAACACAATTGAAACTTCTCGATTCAATTTCAATGGAGCTGATTATGTAATGGGCTTTGCCACCCGTTCACCTTATCATGTCTATTGAATACGGGGTCACCAGTGCAACGACTACTAGCCCTCCTTTATTTTCTCATACCCTTGAATCATTGGAATATGCTGTTAACCACGTATTCTATCCTGACCGCCCTCCAGAAGAAAATGTCTATGCGCGAGAACGCGATCATGCATTAGCTTGCGCTGTATGCACTGCTGCCCATGTCTACAGTACCAAGGTCTGCAAAACATCTGGGCAAGCTCTTTGGAGACACGTTGCAAAGATGTTGGATAACTTGCAAGCCTTCGCGCGGACTGAGCGTCCAGACCCTTACGACACAGCTTCCATCCTGCGGGAGATGCAAAGCGATGGTATTTATGTTCCCATTGTGCCTTTTAGATTCGTGCTGAAATATCAAGATATTCTCGCATTTTTCTTCCAACCGCAGAATGGTGGGGTTCTTATCAGGAAGCGGGGGAACTGGACAACGTTCGAGGGGTTTGAGATCTTCCCAAACAAAGTGAATACCGAGAAGATGGAAGAGCCTCTGGAATGTTCATACCCTGGATCTTCCATTGACATTCCGGGAGAAATATTTGAAGATGGGCGCTTCCAATCTGAACTCGCCGAGTTATTCTCTCAAATCCAAGTTTTCGACCCTCCACCCAGTGACACACAATATATCGAGACGCTGCTCCACAGCATTTTTCAGAAACCCCACAACGGTGCTGACGTCCCCCGCTTCAATCAATGTACGGCATCGCTTTCTAAGATGGGAGGTTATGTTCGTACTGCTCAAGTTTCGCGCATCTTGAAGCGTATTCGTGGTCATGTTGGTCTTCGTCGTGGTTTCTGGCGTCGCTCGTTTCTCTTCCTTTTCATAAAAATCGCCATCCAGCTGTCGGTCAATCGTTCATCCTACAAGCAGTTCATGCTGTTCTTCATGTGCACTCTCGCAAATGACGGACATAATACAAGTCTTTTCAGCGACCTTCTTCATTTAATGTCATCCACCATACTCCGACGTTTAAGCAAACTCGACTCCTCCACACCTTATTGGCTCTCTGAAATGGCGATGAAGACGTGTACCTCTCTTCGAGAGATGCTTGACACCAGGTGGCAGCAGCTGAATATAGATGCCCAGCGGTTTCCCTTCCAGAGTTCTCCCCAAGATGAACTCATCCGGGATACGGAGCTCTCGCTCTTGAATAGTCACGAATATATCCAGCACGCTCTTACAGGTCATGTTCACGTTTCAAACACTCCTTTCTTTCCAAATCACCGAAGGCGTGGAGCTATCGAAGACTTTTTGTCCTTGGATGGATCGTTCTTGAACGATTCTTTTGATTCAGATCCTGACGTCACTCTCCACGACATCGAGTGGTCAATACAAGAAGGGATTGACGATTGGCTGGCCCATGTCAGCAATGTAGACCAGGCATGTATGCAGCTCGAACTCCTGTTGGATCAATACGCAGAAATGGCCTCTCGATCTCAGTTATTACCAATCAGTAATCCCGAGCGAACATCTGTCATGTTCTCCACCGCCATCGACCTTTATGTCGCACTCGATAAGTTGGTGGTGCGGGAGATTCCCATGCTCGCTGACTATCCACCTCCCCTCCCAATCTCTCTCTTGGAACACATGCTCGTGCGTGGAAGAACGAGCCTCCATCGTCTTTCATGTGCATATCAGTACCTCTCCATGCGCCATTCCCAGTCACGTTTTAATTGCTTTGCGTTTTCAACGGAATTGACCGAAGATAGTTTTTCTGTCCGTTATTACAACCAATCTGCGGCTCTTCAGCAACTCAAGACTCAGATCGTGGGAGCTGCTTCAAACAATGTCAGTAGGCGCTCTTGCTTTCTGTGTGGATGCACCGGGCTCAGGTACCCTCACTTTGCAGCCAGCATCCAGCGAACGGCCATCTGGGAGTATGGATGCTTCTCAATCGCCGTTACCCACCCTGCCATTACATGCAAAAGTCGTAGTATTCGAATTGCAATGCCCAGCCTGCGTTCGCGTTTGGCGTTTTGCCCCATCCCGTGTTCTTTGCTCTCTTGGCCCATATCGTCATTATTACAACCCAATCAAGCGAGGGAGCAAATACAACCTGCTTTCGGATATCCATACACTGCAACCTTACTTTGTCAAGCGCCGCGGCCCACGTCTTCACTCCGAGATCCACTTAGCCTATCTTTATTCAGAGCTATCGCAGTCTCAGAGAAACCCGGCACTGCGTTATGTTGCCGCGGAATACCATCGTGCTCGGGGTGGAGAAGAGGTCGAACTTTGGTTGTGGCAACTAGAGAGACATTACGAGTGGTGTCAAAAGGCACCATCCTCACTCATGTACACCCTTCGCAACGATCCTCGCAAGCCCGACGCAGTACATAAATACATCAACGATACTTCTCATACACCTAACGACGTTTTGTCTACTCAGGCGGGATGTCCCTTTGACTTATCCCTCGATGAATTCGTGGCATTCGGACACTTGCGCAGCGGCGGTTCTCTACAATGGCTCAATATCCTGCGGGGATTGCGCAGTAGGACCCTCAATCTCCGTAATACCACGGTTCATTTCCTCCTTTCCTATGCTATCTTTTATGCTGGGCCACTCAACTTGAACACAGGGCTGTGGATTTGGCATCAAGAACTCCAAGATTCGATATTCTGTAGTGCTCTCTTGGACGAGTTGGAGAACTCACTCATGTCTGTTGGGTGTGCATTGACGGACCGCGTGCTGTTGTACACCATTTCTACACTACTTGCTCGAGTGCTCGCCTCGAGTGCTAGCGAAGATGTCACCGAGCGAGCCATTGCACTTTTCCGCACTATACGTGTGAAGACATTCTACTGGGCACTGGAGTTATCGTACGACTTGGCGCTGCAGCCAGCGAAAGAGGACTCCAAGGAGCTACTCCATTACATCTCTAGCATTTGCCGAAGCACATTCAATGTGGATCATAGAATCCTCTCTCGACTGTTCCATTCTCCGGAGGACCTTGATGCTCTGCTTTCTTGCACCTTCTTTCGCGCAGTTTGTACGTATATTTTCCTGAAGCTCCCTACTACCCTAATCGCTCATACTTCCCATCTCTCTTTAGCCTCTTTCGACCCAAATGATCAATATGCGAGGCTGCTCCTCAACCGAGATCAGTATCTTTCCCCCATACTCGAAGAGGTCTTGATGGATGTATCCCTCACTGATCCATCTAACTATGGCATGGATCTCGCGGTTGCCAATATATTTGTGAACTATCGGTCAGGCGTGTGCGAATGGCAACAATTACCGTCTCCAAACGACCGTTGGCTTACCTGTGAAACCGAATCAAGCACAGATCAGCCCAAGCAGGTGGTACACATCAACATCCTCAACGGGGAAATCCGAGTGGCCGGTCAACCGCTGTGCGGCTTACCACAAGAGTTCAGGGGCGACTTAGTGTACAAGCACATCTTCAAGGATGTGTGTATATGCTAGGATTTCTACGTTGACAGCCGTTCCTGATTGATCTTTAGCATGGATTCATTATCGCGCCGTCCAGTCTTCCAGGGATGGATTTCGTGACTCTCGCACCGATGGTCAAACGCAAGGTCAGGGTCCTAGTGTCACATGACATGAGATTGGCAACTTATATCCCCCGTAGATACACTTTTCCCTACGTGACCGCAAATTTATTTGTCAAGTACAATCAGACCAAACGAATTCTGCTACGCTCATGCTCATCCCTTCACACAAACTGCGGGGGGACCTTCCACCCTCACTTATCTCGCGACATATTCACTGGTTCAATTTGACCCAAAAAGTCATCGAATTACGTCCTCTCAAACGGCCATGGGAAGAATCTCCCACTCATTGGAGGATTGACTGTTCATCTAGGCCATACCGCATGTGCATGGGTCATGAAACCCTCATAGATATTCGAAGCTCGACTTGGGCAACAGTCTCGAAGCATTTCAAGTGTGTCAAGGGGTCTCAGGATGCCCCTCTCGACCTTATGATCACCGCATCCCCAGTCGACTCTGCATACACGCTGCGGTTATCCGTCACTTTACCACGTTTCGGGTTATCATTTAGCGTCAATGAAGAAGAGGAACTCGAATCTCACGACTTCAAGGGCATGGTCTACGATGATCACCAATGCGCTGGGACTTTGTTTGGTTTAGAGAACCTTCTTGTGCTTCGGCCAAAGGGCCAGATCCGGGGTAACATTGTCCCAGGGACACTTGTCCATCGATGCGTGCTAATACCCGATGGCATGCTGGAGTGTCAAAGGAAAGCCGACCTAAATCGGGTCTGCATTGATCCGGCATATGGCCAAGGATATCACGTCTACGATATCGACACGGAACTGGGTTGCCTAGTAGGGAATGGTACCTTGTCAAGCACACAATTTCTTGCCGATCTGCATGCGATGACCAGCTGCTGGCATCGGCCCGACCCACTGTCACGTAAAACAGGACTTCAGGCAGCTCTCTTCCTGCTACAGTCAGCTGCATGTCGGTCAATCATGAAACTCAAAGAGCTCCTACTCCCGCGGTTTGTGGATTCACGCGAATGCGGTCCTGAGATCCACTATGCGTACCAAGACATTCGAGCACGGTATTACTGGGATCTTGACGCACATGCAAGGAAAACACACAAAGGGAAACGAGAGGCTTGCACTCCGTCTCGGATTGCATTCCCACCTTCTTTATACGTTTCCGGACAAGCCTTCCTGGACGATTGTTTCCCCCCCCTTCTCCCTGCGGACACCGAGGTGTCCACACCCTCTCGTGCATCCTCCCATCTACGCTACGTCACACTAGGCCGGCTATTTTCTAGCAGAAGAGCTCCAGAGCTGCCAACCCCGGGCCGACATGTCTTGATACGCGACCGACAGCTTTTACCTTCAGACGATGTCTCCGCACTTGATCACCTATTCTCATGTCTCCATGCTGATCTTCCATACCAACGAGAATACATCGCCAGTCTTCATGCCAGCGCAGAACACGTTCACGCAGAGAAGCGAATGGCCTGTAGAGTTGTAGGAGAGAACATCATCGAGGCACTAAAGGAGTACTATGTGCTGTGCAGGACTGACTACATGGACGCCTTGGAAATTCTCAGGAGGAGCTTGGGTCGATCTGTGGATCCGGATGATCAGATGCTCGATCAGTGGCCGGCAATTACCGCAGATGTTCTCTTGCGATACCTCTCGATCGACGTCCCTTCAAGTTGGAAGAGATGCCTGACGTCGTTGGCTCTTCTGCTGCTGTACCTCCAGCGTTCTCGGCGATTGCTACGATTGGCCCTGGACGGTCTTGATGAAGAGCTTTCAAATGAATTGGAGAACGACGTGGGTGATGGTTGGAGTCCGGAAGAACACCCAGATTGGCTGTTAATTCAGGTGGGATTCCAAAGCCTTCTTCCAGAACCATAGTGTGCGTTCAATGACATCACTCCTTGTCTGTATCAGATTCAAGGGAATTTTCTTGTTCGTCGTCATCAGGCAGAGATCGCGCAGGAGATCATGTCTCCGCAATCCGGTAACAACACCGTGATGCAAGTCAACATGGGCGAAGGGAAATCCTCCGTAATCGTCCCTATTGCTGCAGCTGCGCTTGCGGATGGCACACAGCTTGTCCGTGTCATTGTCCCAAAAGCATTGACAACCCAAATGTTTGATCTATTGGTCGCTCGTCTTGGTGGGCTTGCTAACCGCCCAATATACCATCTCCCCTTCTCTCGTACCTCTGAATATGATTATCATGACCGGGTCACCAGCCTTCAAATCGATAGTCTCCAGGGACTCCTGCACCAATGCATGGTGGAGCGAGGAATTCTGCTGGTTCAGCCGGAACATGTTGCATCTCTCAAATTGACGAGCATAGAGGAGCAGCTACGTAAAGGAAGGATTGTATTAGATCCTTTACCGGGACCGCAGCTTCAGAAGATTTACAAGCATGTGACTACTGCCATATCTCTCCGATCGGTGGGTGCACATACAGCTACATTATTGTCCATCACTCGATTCAGCTGAGCATTGACCATTAGCTTCCAAAGGCCACTTTGGCGGGTTGTATGTTTCACTGGTTCAGACAAGCACTCGATCACTCAAATGAAGCGGATGCCACACCGGCTCACAACCTTGATGAGCGAAACAGAAATAATTATCGTGTATGCGACATCGCATCCAAATGGCTGAGCCTTCATAAGTGGATTGATTCTCACGCTCGAGATATCCTGGATGAGAGCGACGAGATCCTGCATACCCGGTTTCAATTGATCTATACCCTCGGCTCTCAAAGGCATATAGATGGATATCCTGACCGATGGACGATCACTCAGCAAGTTCTGCGGCTCATGAAGAAACATATATATGCCATTTCCCGCCATGCCCCAGACTCCATTAGATGTGAACGCGGCCTTCCTGGATGCTTCCCGCATGTTCGCATCTTGCATGCAGATATCGGTCAACGCCTAATCATGTCAATTACAGAGGACGTGATGGCTGGGCGACTGTCTGGGTTTGACTTTCGCCACCTGCCTCCTGCATTACAGAATGCTGTTCGCGCTTTCATATCGGACAGGAACGTACTTCAAATTCCGGAAACGGTGGAGATGATGGAGGTACATGCCAAGACCTTCGGTCAGAATCATCTTTGGAGTGGTCTCCTGTTGCTTCGTGGTCTTCTGACCTCCAACATCCTCGTGTTCGCCCTCTCGGAGCGGAGATGGCGTGTGGACTATGGCCATGCCCAGGCTTCCGAGTCACAGGACACAGGATCTAGCAATTATGCTAACGCTAGGCCTTGGCCTTCCTCTACCTCTTCAATGCTCGCCGTCCCTTACCGAGCCAAAGATATGCCCGCACCCAACACCCAGTTCGGTCACCCAGATCTCACCATTGTTCTTACATGCCTCTCTTACTATTATTCCGGTCTCACCCAGAAACAACTGGAAGTCGCGTTCGAAATGCTACTAGTTCAAGATAACCCCCTCGCCGAGTACAATCGTTGGATGGAAGAATGCGAGACAGTGCCGGACTCCCTTCGGGAACTTGATGGGATGAACTTCAGGTCGTTGATCCAATGGGAAAAAGTGATATTCCCGCATCTCGCTTGGAATACCGCTGTCATTGATTTCTACCTCGCACATGTGGTATTCCCTAATGAAGCGAAAGAGTTCCCTTGGAAGTTATCCATGTCTAGCTGGGACTTGGTAGAAAAACAGGGAAAACTAAAAACCGGTGAGTGAGCCAAGCTATGGGGGCCATACAACGCCGGTGCTCATCGAGTGTCAGGATTTTCGGGTCCTAATGATGGTCGATGGCTGTTGCCCTTGTCTGTTGGACGATGCGATCTCCCCCATCAACAAGGAACCAATGCCAGAGTTCTGGCACACCTCCTTCGTCCCGAGAACAGTTCCTATATGGTTGCTCACAAGAGTGACGAACGATGGGACACACGCGCATTTCTCCGGCTGATGGCCGCAGAGATACCCGAAATTCGTGTGCTGCTGGATGTCGGCTCACAGATTCTCGATCTCTCCAATGAGAAAGTGGCGCAGGCCTGGCTTGAAATTGCTCACGATGCTGCTGGCGCGATCTATTTCAACGAGGATGATGAGTTGGTCGTAATGAACCGGAGAGGTTCTATTACACCCATGACGTCATCGGCACTTTCGAGTTCCGAACAGTTGGACCGATGCATTGTCTATCTGGACCATGCCCACACAAGGGGAACCGATATCAAATTTCCCGTTGGATTACGTGCAGCCGTTACATTGGGTCCCAAGGTGACAAAAGATGCCCTGGCACAGGGTTCGTGTAGTAACCTCGTGATCTAGTCTTTTGATCTGACAGCATGTGGATTTCAGGTTGCATGCGGATGCGCAAGCTGGGAAACGGCCACTCGGTCATGTTTTTCGCGCCTCCTAAAGTAGATTGGGACATTCGCGTGGTGTCCAGCAAGACGGATCAGAACACTCTCGTCACTACCATCGACATCTTATGCTGGGCCATACGTGAAACCTGGAACGACATCCAACAGCGAGCGCCACACTGGGCTCAACAAGGAATGAGCCACAAAATGAGATCTGAAGCTTGGAACCGTTTCTGTAATAACGATATCAACTTAGAGCAGTTATCGGAAGCATGGCTGAAGCCAGATCTGAAATCCTTAGTGGATCTCTATGAGCCCCGAGAAGCTAAAAAGGATAAAGGCGAGCTGGTTGCGCTGGATCCAGGGATTCGCCAGCAGTGTAAAACACTTGGTGTTCTGTCACTTCCTGGTGCACGGGTGGATGAAGAACAAGAGCGGGAGGTTCACCGAGAGCTGGAGCGTGAACGCGAGGTAGAGCTGCCTCCGAAGGCGAAACCTGCAGCACACTCCCTTCACCCTGACGTCGTTGCCTTCGTCAAGACCGGTTCCATGCCCCCGGTGTACTCTGGGAGTGCGTTTCTTCCTGTCTTCACAACGCTGGAAAAGAGTTCTGCTGCATCCCGCGAAGCAGATGTTTGGAGCCCATCCATTCTGGCTACGCAGGACTTTGCCAGGACCATCGAGCCTGAATCTACTCTAGGAACCCTAGATCAATATCTTCGGCCTGTCCAATGGATACTCTCCCACCGCAATACCAACCGTGAGCCAATGCTCGTTCTGCTGAGTCCATTTGAAGTCGACCTCCTGATGCCTGAGATCAGGGTGAGCGAACACGTCCACCTCCATCTGTATGCACCACGCACGTCCATGCGAATGATTCCAACCGATAATCTCAAGCTTTACACCATCCCTCCCCTTCCCTCTAACTGGATTGCACCACAGGCACTCCTCGACCAGCTGAATGTGTTCGCTGGGCAGCTCTATCTCAGAGACTATGAATCATACCTCCGATTAAGCCGCTTCCTTGGCATCTCCACTAAGGACTCGTCAGAACATGATGACAGGACAATCAGGCGAAATGTGTTCCAAATCCCTGGCGGCTTCGGAAAAGATGAGATCACCTTCTCTGATTCACCGCTTCCTTGGGTGAAGGCACTGCTTGCCATTCGCAGCAAGGGGCGACCGATTGCACAGACGCACATGGGGAAATTGCTTCAGGGACAGGTTTTGACGGAGAAAGACTTTGGGTGCTAGGCATCAGTTGTATGTGACATTGTAGCCCTGCCAATACTATGGTGTGTATTGCAAACTGTCCACACTCATCGACATCAACCACCCCAAGTAACATTGACCCCTTTCCAGGTAAATAATTTGACACTACCTGACAAGAGTCCACTGCGCTTAGCCTAACTTTCGCCCTCCATCTCCATCCGTTGTACTGTACAGCCAAGAGACATTATGTGCTTCGTTCGTCCTAAGAGTATGTCATGTGAACGCTCCACAGCTCATGCAGATGATGCAAGGAAGCAAATCTCCAGGCCACCCCGAGTAATGTTTGACCTAAGAGTGGACTCTTGAGTTGGACAACGATCCGCAATATGCCGAATTCAGGGCCAGCGTTGCACTATCTGTTCATTTGATCTCACCCTCGATCCAGCAGACCAAAGTTATCAGGACCGCTCTCTTCCCCAACTCTCACCAGCCACGCGGAGGTCGATGGAGGAAAGCTTTCCGAACAT
Organism: Tylopilus aff. striatulus; assembly: GCA_038094335.1. Lineage (NCBI taxonomy): Eukaryota > Fungi > Basidiomycota > Agaricomycetes > Boletales > Boletaceae > Tylopilus > Tylopilus aff. striatulus. Next base: position 1,097 of record JBBPTY010000761.1, on the reverse strand, counting down.
CCCAGCAGAAGGCGTGCGGTTCCGACTCAAAGCGCGCGACAGCAAGCACGTCCTGTTCGCACGCCTGAGCCCCGAACCCACCGTTGGGCACTTCCTCGGCCAGGAACGCAGCAACCAGATCTTCACGCTGATACACGGGCGGCACGACCGCACGGGTCTGTACGCCATCAAAAGCTGGTCCTGCGGCAACGTCGTCTTCTCACGCTTCACCTTCGCCCCCAAGGTGGGCAGCATCGGCGGCGACGGGGACTACCCTGACAAGTGAGGCACCGTTCGCTGTGCCTTTGCTACACGGACGGCGCGGCTGACTGCTTGACCGCGACGCAGCTGGTTCGAGTTCGTCCAAGACGACCACGACAAGGCGTCCTTCCGTATCTACTGTCCAGCCTCTGACAGCGTCTTGTACTCACGCACTTCCGCCGATCCTATGTTTGACAACTTTCACGGGGACAAGTATGACGATCAGTTGTGGCGCTTCGTCCTCGTGAAGTAGGGGTGGTGATCGTTGATGATGTCTGGTGGCCGAGGTGTGTGACGAGAGCACTGTTGCAGTGGTAAGTGTCCTTGCGTTTTCCCAAATGCCGATCTCGTCACAACGGATTTAGCTGACAAGCTGTGAATGAAGCAGGTGCTGAGTTTGAGACTGGCTTCAGAGATCGTTGTGTAGTGTGTGATCGGCACGGTTATTCTGTAGGTAACGTCGAGCAAAAGCAGGTGTGCACCTGGATTAATTGAAGAAAACCGAGTTCTTCTGCAATGAAGCGCTACACTACACTGCTTTCAAGGATCCCCTGGCAAACTTTGTACCCGTGAGTTGAGTTCCGCTACGCTCATCTTCGCTCAAGCCTGGAAACTCCAGTCACAGTGTTGCCGGCATACTTACACATAAATGAAACATACTACATGGATCAGTCAATAGAACAAGAAGCTACGCAATAATTTTATTCGATCCCCGACAAAGTGATGCACACCACCCAAGAGATCATGACCCTCCCTCATCCAACCACGTTCACTGACCTTCTGGCTTCTTGTTCTTCGTCGTACTAGCCGTCAGACTCTTGTGAATAAATGGTAGAACACCACCTCCGGCGATCGTG
>JBBPTY010000760.1:0-13778 GCA_038094335.1 Tylopilus aff. striatulus | reverse complement strand
CTGTCGCAGGTAGTCATAGTGTAGACAAACTGTCCGTCGTATAGAAACAAGTAACAATGAGACAGAAGACGCTGAAAAACACGAACTGAGGTGCGCGCGAGACTGAGCGCATGCTTGCTAGATCCAACAGCAGTCTGCTGCACACGTTCCTCTGATTTGCTATCCACATGTTGGGTCCCATTTGGGAACCTTGACATTCGGACATGAATGAAAAGCTCATTTGCTGTACTATCTTCTGTGGGAGATGCTCCGACATGTATGTCAACAGGGCCATACAAAATGACAAATATGTGACACGTGGATCCTGTACCGTGCAGCATATTGCAGGTGTAGACACAGACTATAGTAGAAACTGCGAGGCAATGCCAGTGGAATGTGAAAGCAGTGCGGTTCAGTCTGTGTATAAAATACGGACTCACAGCAAGCTATTCGTTGGTTCTCTCCTGAACAACGCCGTTCATATTTGTCCACGGACCACAATGTCTTCAACAATAACCGGTGCGTCGTCACGGGATACCGCACGCGCGATTCTGAGTCGTTGGACCAGAATCTAACCAGATTGAGGTCGACGGCCCCGGCTGCATATATGCATTGACGTTTTCTGCAAACGGGGAATATCTCTGGAGCGGTGGTCACGATGGAGTTCGAGTGTGGCAGGTGCGAAACTGGCAACGAGTGACGAGCAAGGAAACAGGCAGGGTCAACTGTCTCGCTGCATCCAAGAATGGAATGTGGGCCGCCGCAGGAACTTGGATGGGCGAGGTGATCCTTTGGAATGCAGTGACATTCAAGCAAATCTGGAAACACAGCGAAGATAGACGTAAAGCCAATGGGGTCGACTTTTCACCGGATTCGTCGCGACTCGTCTCGGCATCAAACAACCAGACGGCGTCGGTGTGGGACACTGCCACACGAGAACGCCTGCTCACCATCCGACATCACGACCGGGTTATTGGAGCGCGGTTCTCTCCGCGAGGAGACAAGATCGTGACGACCACTATAAATACCGTTCACCTCCACGACGCAAGCGATGGCCACTCCCTCGCAAATGTCAACATAGCCGACATTGGGCACCTCAACTCTCGGCTCGTCTGGTCCAACGACCACATCCTTGTTGTCTGTAGCAAGGAAATCACGCGAATAGACCCAATAACAATGTCGCTGGTTGGGAAATGGTCAGCTGGGAGTATGGACCCATGCATTGTCCTCCCCAACCATCAGAAATTCGTGGCATATTTTGCGGACAAGATCGTATTATTTTGGGACCTGGCCACGAACACTGCGTTCGGTCGCATCGAGCACCCTCAAGACGTGCGGTCCATCTCCATTTCTCACAACGACCGGCTTATCGCAATGGGTGGGGATGACGGAACGATTGTTGTCGAGAATTTATCCCGAGTAAGCACGCGTACTGCTGTGTCCAAATGATTTCACTCGGTTGCGTGATGCTAGGCATCCTCAAGCGAGCAGAGACGAGATGAGCAACCCTCCCCCGCATCTAGGCGAGAGGAGAATTCACCCGACACTACTCTGGCAGGATTATGTTTTCTTCTCGTAGTACACGTGGACTGACTCAGTGTTCCCCAGTTACAATGCGACGACTCGAAAGAGTACGACGGCGAACGCTATTTTCTCGATGTACGCGCTCGTTTCCGTGCCCAAGCATATTTTCATGTTGCCTTCCCAGGCTGAGTTGCCTTCCAATGTGCCAGATCGATTTGCCATGGACAAGGTTAGGCATTGCCATGCTCTTCTGTTCTCTTACTAACTACGTTTCAGGAACCCTCTTCAGAAGGCTCAGTACGTGCTCGCGAGGCCGAAGAATTTCCTTGTGCCCCACATGAATCCGAAGTCCAACCAGTGGCATCCACTTCCGACCTACATCAAGAGAACCTTCACGACGGTTCGAAGCTACCGCAGTGCTCGTCAACTGTCAAAGAATGGCTTCAAAAGAGGTTGAAGAAGAACAATGCTACCAACGAGCCTGATCAACATCCCAAGGAATGCCACCCCACCAGGATTACTGGCCCTCACCAACGATCCCAGCCACCAGTGAGGTCGAACCAGGGACGTTCGACGTATGCTCCAGGTGAACGTCAGAAGGTCCGTCCTCTGGCTTGATAGTTGGTCATACCGACTTGAACGTACAATTTCAGAGAGTGATCGCGAAAGGCCCCCTACCACCGGTTTGTTATTCACTTGACCATTTTTGAACCTGCTAATCATACGTCATAGGGTCAGCGACCCAAGAGGACGTTTCGAATGTTGTTATTCGGAGGGTATGCCCCTATATCTCCTTTCAATAAGGTACAACGCAGTGCAGCACCACAGCGACTTCCAGAGGCAGTATGCACCTTCGCAGTATGTTGCCACGACTACTGACCGACTCACTCGTCAGACACAGCCATGGCCTCTAAACGATGGTTCTGGACCCTCGAGCACCGGCGATGCCACCCACCAGGAATCTGAATCCTCACAAAATATAACTAATAGCGAACCAGGCAGTGTGCATCCAAAGGAAATGGTATGTCATTTTAGACCTCTCGCAGTGAACTTGTAGTTCAGTCGCAATAATGGCAGTCAAACAACCGACCTGGATCTTTAACCGACACCGACCATGCGCCTCGAAACCAGACTGCCCGAAATGATGCTTCCGATAGTGGGCAAGGTGGTACAGTCCATACAGGAGCAAGGGTCGTGAGTCTCTCCAAATTGTGATGACGGTTCACCACTTATACAGGGGCAGAGATCAGATGCTAGACTTCCTCCCTTGGTTGGGGGCATCCGTGTCACGGTGCGTATACATCATTTTAACTTGACACTCAAGCATTGCTACTCACAGTCGATCAGCGTCAGCCTGCTTCAGCGATCTCTATAGTTGCATTTCCCGTCGCGATCCCGATGCCCACGTGGATGGTGTGTTGTAGATCAGACCCTACTGATGACATACATTGACCGGGTCAGGTGACTTATGTATGATACTATGCATTTGTCGTAAGTGATGCCTGCGACGTTTGCAGCCAGTTTTCAGGAACAACGGTAGTCAGAAGCTGGATGACATTCACCATCCGTCAGCCCACCGCCCATATAGCGGGTTCGAATCGTCTCTGCAATTTCCCACGGTCGTTCTATGTTGGAATCTCAAGCGGACCACATTTTTCTTCTCGGAAAAGAGAGGCGGGACTGATGTCGCATGAATGGCTGGTCGGCGAACATTCCTGGATGGTTGTGTACTAGTGAGGCTATCGTGTCCACTGCCTTGGTAAGATATGGACTAGGAGTAGATCAACCAGCGCCTGGGAGCATCACTGGAAATCAGCTGTGGAATCTGTCAAAGGACGGGTCACAGTCGACGTACCGTTGTGTATTCACGAAGGGGACCTGTTGATCATGGGGCCGGAGACCTTGTTTTGGGGGACTTCTCTTCAGCGAAACATGGAGCGTTGCGTATGTTCCCTTTTCTTCGCCCTTCAGTCATGATTGGTTGTTCAACAACTGTGTCTTGTCCTTCAAGTGGCGAGTGATCGTCCTAGGATTCGAGAATCACTCGCAGCGCTGGATGAAAATTGACGTTGTGCCGTCGACCGGCTCATTAAGACTTGAAGTGTGATAAATATGTTACAGAAGCTCTCGGTATACCTTGCAATCACAATATTCACAGTTTGAACTTCCCGATACAGAGTCGGAGTCGGGACGAAGCATAGAGCAATTGCTGACGTCATCCACGTTTTGCCGACTGAACTGGTCAAAAAGTTTGTTTAGCACGATGAAAGCAACGATGAATCTACCGCCATTGATCACGACACCTACCCTGCGCACCCAGTTTATCTCATCACGTTCCATTTACACACCAAAATCTTCAGTCTCCGCCAGACGGCGTCGCACCCGAAGGATATCAACGCACGTGAAGTAGGACCGTTCCTCTTTTGCTTTGCTCTCCAGCAGCGTGAGAGTCACTCTTGATGGACCTAGATCGTCTGTGGTGCACGTTGCCATTTGTTCGGGACGATGTCCCTCTCCAGTCGAGCGAGCGTTCCAACGAAGATCATCAGTCGGGTTTTTTTAAGGATATTTTCGGTATAACTTCACATAGGTCTGACGGAAGCGCAGATACGAATCATACGATGGCCCCTACGATCAATTCCAGGGCGTGTAAGGACGCATTTCAAACAAGTAAAGCTCACTTGGTCTTGTAGTGCACGTGGACGCGCCTCATGAACACAACCGTCGACAAGCCTGTTTGGCTGACCTAGAGGGCCACGACGTCTACCGTATGGTCCTTGTCAGCCTTACTGGACACCCAGCTTCATCAATACTTCCACTAGGCGCGGCCACAGCGATGCAAGCAATAGCCACTCGCTAATATCCTATCGTTCCTCTCGTTCAGCGACCGCATTTTTGTTACTTCACGCGGCGAAAATTGACACACCCAGGACGTCACCGGTCAGGGAATGGCCAACAAGTTCCCACCCATCTATTGCCCTGCCCAATCACAGGAAATCCATGGCATTCTCTATGAATCGTGCCGTTTCATTTTGGGGCCGCGTAATGAACGGTGCGTTTGGTCACATTGAGCACCTTCAATGCGTGCGGGCTACGGATACCTCCCACGATGACATGTATACCGCAGTGTGTGGAGAAGACGGGAAGATCGTAGTGGAGAATTTGTCTCGTGTAAGCATAGTTCTCTCCTGGCTGGATGGGTCCAGTGGACCGCGCAGGGTTATATGGATTGACTCGAACTCTTCTAGGAACATTGGAACCTTTCAATCTACGTCCTTTTTTTTTCTTCCGGAACGTTCTTATCTTGCCATCCAGTTGAGTTGCTTTCCAACACGCGAAATCAATTTGCAATGGATACATCAGGCATTATTGATCCGTGAGTTCCCGTACTGACGTTTCAGGCACCATCATCCGGACATGCTCGCGAGGCCGGGGAACCTATTCCTGGATCATCCTGTTGCATCCCAGTGGCACCCGGCGCACGTCCAGAGGAAGTTCACAATAGTTTGGAGCTACAGTCACGCCTGACAATATTCAAAAAGTGGCTACATATACGGTAGAAGAACACTGCTTCCGACGATCCACAATCCAAAATGCCGTCCAGCCAGACTTGCTGGCCCTCCCCCCCTTTCCCAGTGCAACCCCATCTGTTAGCGTTGATGCACCACGTTTTCGTCTTTACCCCATTATCAATATAGCCTGTCGCGCCCTACTACCACCCCGTGTTAACCACGGCCTGGGCCCGAACTGGCCTTGTTCCGAACACGGGACCGAAGCCTCTTCGTACTGGTGCCCGGGTCCTTGGCCGCGAACACGTGTATGCAATAATGCATACGCTTTCAGGGGACACCAGGCGCGCTTATTTGAAACTGATGATCTAGATCCAACCGGGATTGTTCACCCCATAGCATACCCCGCAAAGAAAAAGGGTATTTGACCGTCGTGTTCGGTGTTAACCGGGCGCCATCTAACCTTCAAATCTGGCGCGTTTCAGCCATATGAGTATGTATTTGCAGAAGTACTCGCTTTCAGTCTCGGACCCTTATGTAATACAATGTGACAAACTTTTTTATATGTTGCTGGTGTGCCACAGACATGTCCTCCTGTAGAGAACATATGATGTCGGACGAGGCGAACAGATCAGCATTGCAGAGACTCGGACGGTTAAGGCGGACATCACGGATGGAACACGGGCTGTAGGATATCCTTCAGGTGAACGGTTTTAAAATCACCCTGAATGTAATCGGCAGCCATTTTGTTCCAGCATTGTCGCCTCGTCAAGGATAATCACCAGTGACGAGAGTGGTGGTTGGTTGGATTGATTTTGGGACTTCTTTTCAGCGAAGTATGGAACGCTCTATATAACACCTTTGTTGTCCTTTAGTTACGCTTGGTTTGTTGATCATTGTCATTTTCTCCTTCGTCGGTCGACGCTCAGTGAAGGTCGGCATTGTGCCGTCGACCAACTCCTTGAAAGCGTTTGTTCAAATCATGACTCACATGTTCGCTGCTCTTCCCAGCGACCTGCAGTCTGCACCTGACGAAGAGCGATTGCTGACGTCATCCAAGAGTCTGCATTTGGTCGAGATGAACTCGTCTGGCACGTCCACCCCGCTCAGAACGCCACTCCCCGCCCGTTCTTCCTGCATCGCCAGGGCCTTGGTCTCAATACGGCGGGCATCACAGCACGCGCAGGCACCGGATTCATCGACCAGACCAGCGCGCACGAGGAATGACCACCCCTCTTTTTCTTTGCCAATTTTCACCCTCGCGCGCCAAGCACCTGGCGTCGTCGTGGGTCCCGTCCAGTCGTACAAAGCTCATAGTATCGTCGTGCGCAGTTACTCATCGGGTGCACCCGGGACGGGGAAAACGGTGTTTGCACTCGCCGCAGCTGGGCGTCAACGTGCCCGTCGGGGGAGGAGGGGTGAAGACACCTTAGGGGCATTTTGGAGGGCCATCGGCGTCGTCGTGTCAACATGTTCATGCGTTCCCAGGGCGTACTCACGCTATTCATACATGCGTACCAGTTCTTTGGATAAAAGAGACCAAATAGGTGTACGAGGGCGACGTCGTGGAAATGATGCCCACGGAAGCTGAAAATCCACCGAGTCGCTACGGCAAGTCAGTAGCACAGGTCATCGCGTCATCGTTGGCCCGGAAACCGTCAAAGAGACAAGACAGCTGCGGCTGGACCCTACCACATGCGAGGCTGTCCTCCTCAATGAAAAAATTGTCATTGGATGTGATTTACGTCTGTGGGAACGCGGGTGCTGTCAAAGTGAGTCATATTTGGACATTCGTCGTGTCCGGATCAGACTATGTATAGCGTGTGGGGCGGTCGGACGCGTATGATCTTATGATCTCGAATTCGAAACTTAGGGTCCTCTACCGAAAGGCGATATACACAAGCGGAAAGAACTCGTCCAAGATGTCATTCTTGGTCATCTCAATGCTGCAACGCCGGACCACGGGGTGGACCAGATATCATAAGCGTGATGGGAAGCTCGCGAAGTGCAGTTAGTCAGATGTGACCGATAAACTCCGTTGGGTAGTGAACAGGGTCGCCAAAGACTACTCCGATAATGGCGTCGCAGAGGTCATCCTGGGGGGTCATCAACGAGGTACAACTAGACAGATCACACCACGGATGTCGCGAATTGACGTGGACTGGAACTCATACATGTTTGTATGTTCGATGTCGAATGTTGAACATCTCTGAACTCATTGCTCTCGCCGTGATTCTCGCAGCCAGCGGAGGTAATCCATTCGTGCGCAGTAACGTGGACGTTATCTCTCCACACGTCATCCCGGTCGATCTCCCTGACCGGTGGGGGTCTCTTGTGAGACGGAGACCCGCCTCATGCTCTCCACAAGTGCCTCAATATCAAGACGGATGGGTATAACTGGGACCACATTGCCAAAGCGGTGCAACTTCACGCAAACGTTACGAGAGGGACTCAAACTCGGGGCTGGGGTGCTAAAACGAGTGGCAGAAGAAGGGGAACGCGGATCGATGCGGTCTGTTATCTCGATTTCATAACGTCATGGTTTGTGATGCTTATGAATCAACAGTTACGCCCTACAATTGCTGGCACCAGCTTCCATTCTGGCTGGCCTGCCCGGCCGAAACAAGATCGCGGCAGAGGATATTGGCGAGATGAACGAGCTTTTCTCGGATGCGAAGACCTCTGCCAGTCGAACTTGCGGAGACGGTGGTCGAATGGCGTTAGGATCCAAGTTGCGTCATGACCACGTGCAACTAGGACGACTGCAGTCCTGGCAGTGTCAGCTGACAATATGACGACAAACCTCTCGTTCGAGTAAAGATTAGCTTCGATGTGTTAGATCCGTTGACTTCCAACCGACCTCGTGTAGCCGGCCTGTATTTCGGAACTAGCACCGATGAGATCTGCGAGAGCCTTGATCAGATAGTGGAGCTGTCTGCGAGACTCGTGTGACGAATGGGTAGCAAACGTATTTTTGTGGAGCGAGAATGTGGATTGTACTCGTGGATCATGTGAACCATAACAAGGGCCCAAGTCTCTGTTAGAACTCGGCGATTCCTGAGCGGTCTCTATCGTTCGTGTTTCTTCGCCCGCACCCACCAGCTCCTTTGGAGCGTTAGGAGAGCCAGGGAATGACTGCGGGAGAGTGAGTGGAGTTCCTGTGTGCCATGATGCTAACAAGACCCTCCTGTGGCGTGATGATGCTGTCCAGTGGCTTGGCTCGGCCGGCAGGGTTCTCCTCAACGGGTAATATATCCTGTTAATTCCATCTCGACCGTGTCCTCCAAGTGCCTAGCGAAACCGTCATCCGGTCGCCAGGACCTCCACGCGAATTCGGCGCCGGTCGACCCTATGATGGCATTAACTGGCTCTCCACACAGCCTGGGACGCCTTGACCAATACCAATTCGCTGTCCCACACGCGGGCTGCGCTCCATCTCCATCTCCAAAGCCAAGCCCCTTGCCCTTGCCTTCATGCATGTTTTCAACTCCGCGACCCAGATGTGGCGAGTTCTACATACCTGCTCGCTTCGCATCGGAATGACGAGAACCCGTTCGTCACTTTGCGCCCTTCCGATCGGATGTTGGATGGGAATCTTCCTGGTACTCCTGCATGTGCACCCCCCTCCCCCTCCGGGCTTGGCGTATATATAAAAGGGCAGTCTCCTCAGCCTTGTAGTTTTTCCCCAGGGCACACACCTTCTCCCTCCTACCCCACACAACCACTGACACCACCATCCTCCCGTCGTAACACCATGATTCGCCATATCCCCATGCCCTTCACATTCGAGGACCGCACCGGTCAGCTCAGAGGGTCCGACTACGACGACATTTACGACCGCATGTTCGTCCGCGTCGCGGCCTACCCGCATGCCCTCGCTCCCAACAACCCCCACGGCAGCAACAACACGCTTGCGATCTACGTCATGAGCCGTCGATCGACGCGCCATGCCGACATGCGTCATCTCGAACGGCACCCCTCCGTCATCCTCGAGTTTGGTGGACCGTCGTCGGGCCTTGGGACGATCCATTTCCTCAAGCCGCCTGCGGCGAACGTGTCGATTCCCATACACTCGTATTTGCGCAAGACGGCGCTCTTTGGAGGGTACGTGTTGCCGAGGGGCTCGTCGTACAGTCGCTTACGTGCTCGCGTTCTACAGGTCCCTCTCGAGGAAGTTTAGAGCGTCTGACGGGCGGGAGTACCGATGGCAGCACAAGACCATTGAAGAGCACGAGTGGTCGGTACGTGACGTGTCCTTTTTTTACGTTACGCGCCGAGCTTCATTGGCACTTGCTTTGCAGTGCCTCTCGGAAGAAAATTACCTCATCGCCCACTATGACCTCAGACCACCCAACGTTCCTGCGTATGGGGTCTCGGGCAACACGCTCACTATCTCTGAGGCGTATTCGCACCTATGCATGGGTGAGTTTTCCACCATCCTCGTGTCCCCCGTGACTAAAGTCGGATGTGACATTGTCGTATAGATATATTTGCTTCCTTGATGATCATGCGTCACATTGCCGAGCATGCGCTCTAGCGATGCGATCAAGAGGAATGAGAACACATACAAAGAAAGAAGAAAAAGTCAAAAATGACATGCTTGGCCTTTTTCATTTCGTTTCCGAAAAAAAAACCTACTTTCTCGATCTAACCTAAAGTAGAACCGAAAAGGGAAAGAAAGGAAGAGAAGGGGGCAGAGGGTGTAGAAGGATGAAGGTCTCGGATGTCGTTAATGGGCCTCATGCACGAACCTCACGCACGCGTACGCTATTGACCCCCTCCTCTTAGAATGATACCATTCCTTTTCGGCATCACGTACTGATCGTCTCTTACTCGGCTGTAGCCGTACATATACCACATGTGCATTATCCTCGTCTTTCACATCAACAGTAGAGCGTAGCCCCATCTTTATCGTATGTTTGTCATCTTTTTTTTCTGTGGCTCTTTTGTCCACGTTTCGGACAGTCATCCACCAGTTGTATCTGTATTTAGATTGGTCTCTAGATCACTTGACCTCTAGAACTAGAGAATCCATTTTTGTACCACTTGCGAGTTGGAGTGTCGTTCTTCGAGAAGGCGCGTGTGTGTATGGCATACACCGTCCAAATACAACCTGGTGCCAGGGTGTAGCCCCTGGGGCGTATGGCGTACATGCCACCACACGGGCCCACATGATCCCGATATCCTTGCGGTGCATCTTGATGGGGCCAGGGACTTGGCCTGCTTCTAGTGAGGTGCCACCTTCGGGTCGCTTCCCCCTGCACTGGATCGGAAGACCGGCGCGCGTTGAGCGAGGATGGGGCGTGCGGCGTCGCGCCCAACGTAATCCCCTTAATCAGGGGATCCCCACATCAATGATCTGATGACGATAAAGAAGACTAGACTTCGAAGGGGCGGGGGGCGATAGCGATCGCGGGATGCGCCCCGCGTCAAAAGAAAAAAAAATGGGGGTGGGAGAAAAGGGGGCATGGATAAATTTGCATATGCCATTGCGAGCATTGGTCGAGATAGGGCTGTACGGGCCGGTCTACCCTTTTTTTTTGCTTCTTCTCCTGCCCCATACGCGTTATGGATAACGGCACCCACGCTTGGACGAGGTGATCGTGTGCGCGCAAGGGGGTGGCAGAGCCCTTTGACCCCGTTTTGGAAGAGGCCCAATGACAGCGGGTGTTCGGGTGCGAGCGCGGGTAGGGGCGTGAAAAAAAAAAGTACACGTGGTGCTGTGGGACGGGTGCGCTCTGCGGCGGAAGTGCGAGTGTAAAGGGGAGGAGGAGGGGTCCGGCACCGATGGGGTTTTACATAACTGTCCCCCATTCCCCTGCTACCGCAGTCTTCTGCCTTGGGGGTTAGGCTTGGCTGCGGGGAGGGAGTGCGAGGTTATAGCAACGTGGTGCTAGCAGCGGCGGAGGGGGGATGCTGCGCCGACAACGGGTTCTGGGGTAAGTGCGGCGCCGTCGCATCACGATTCCTGTGGGAGAAGAGAAGGAGGGCATGCTGGTAGACATGCGTAGTCAGGGGGTGCGTATTGAACGCATACGACGATGATCACGGCAAGATTTTGAAAGGTCAACTATCTTTGGGAAAATTAAACTTTTTACTGACCCTGCATCACAAAACAATTATAGCCCCCGTTGCGCGGCACCCGAGTAAGGTAGAATGGAAGGTCGAATATAAACTCGGTAGCGATGGGGCTGGAACACGTTTCTGATCATCCAGAAGGGTCGTCAAGAAGCAGATAGATGTGCACTGGGATGTATGATGTGCAGGGTGTTTGCATGCTCGTCGCGCACTTGCCCCGCGGGTGTGATCCGGGCCTGTTCCGACGGCTCCAAAAAAGCAAGGTGACGCTTTGCACGACTTGGCAGTATGAGCATCATCCAGCAAATTTTACAATTACTTTACGCTCGTTACGACACTTTGGTAATTTCGTCAAGTCTGTTAGTGGTTCAAGAAGCATACTATTTGGTCATTGGTGAAATCAGGAGCTGCAAGGGCTGGTTTCACTTGCACGGCAACCTAAGTTGCAAGTGTTGCAGGTGAAAAAGAAGAATGAGGTGTTGAGTGAGGGCAACACTAGATCGTGAGTGAAGTGGTGAGAAGCAGCTGCTGGCACTGCACTTGTGCACGCTTGCTTCTCGGTCACGTGCCACAGCCGTCCTAGAAAACCAACATTTGATAAAATTGTCGAGTCAGGTCACGCTGCTCTTCTCATCCTGCTCCAAGTCACACTCATACAACAACGACTGTAATTTCTAGAAGGAACCAACCATGCTGCTATCCTCAAACTTAGGCAATGTTCAAGTTGTGAGTAGATATCCATCCTGCCACGCAGCGATCTTGGGTGACCAGAAGAGTAGGCCAAGTTAGCATTCACCATGCATCGGACACTGGAAAAAATACTGATTGACAAGTTGCCCAGCTACTATGATTTATTCAATACATAGTATGCAGACATATTCGAATACCGGCATAGATTTAGTGAGATGTGATGGATGTCAACTAAGGAGTAATCTTCAAGTTTGCAACCAAGCTCTGAAGTTGGCCAGTAATTTTCAACTTTCACAAAGAAGTTCCTTGGCCTTCTTAGATCGTGGTACAATCCGACACTTGAACGGCTTAAGACGTCTTCAAAGACTGAGATTATTTTATGTACACCAGACAACTCATAAGGTCACTCACCGGAATATGCCCTCTTCGAAGTCATACTTCGGCATAGACTCAACACCATTCTCGGTACATTTCGATATGTCCAACGTTGCAAGTGCCGTCGCGATATATATGAAGAGAATCGACTCTACCAGGCGTGCGCCTAAGCACGCCCGTCTCCCCCACCCAAAGCATGCTTCGCGTGGATCGGGTTGGTTGTCCTCACCAAGGAACCTCTCCGGATTGAATCTTTCGGGATCCGGATAGGTTGCCGGGTCGGAGAGAATGAACCTAGCCACACAGGTTGCGAAGAAATGATCTCAGGCTTTACTGGACATCCACAGACGTGCCACCGTGACTAACCAGATATTTGGTATTAGCCAAGACCCTCTAGGGATTAAATATCCTTCGTAGACAATATCGTCTGTGCTGACGTGCGTCGCTAGCGGTGGAGTTAGAACTGCAGAAGAGAAAGTAACTTTACTCACGACAAGGAATTACTACATTCCATCTTAGAAGCTCTTTACAGAGTGCGTTCACGTATGGAAGCATCTCACGATCCTCCATGGTTGGAAGTCTGTCATTCCCGACAGCATTGACGACTTCTGCCTGTGCTTTCTCGAAAACTTCGGGGTACATAGTCATGGCAAGGAAGAATGCGAGTAGCACGTATGGTGTCTGGGTTGACATACAATTTTTGCGACTCGCTTATAGATAGAATGTTCAACTCACGGTATCAGCTCCACCTGATTGTTCGCAAAGTCAGATGAACAATCTCATGATCAAAAGGCTCAAAACAGTACCGAGATACATGCCAAAGGTGGTCCATTTCGCAATCTCTTCATCTTTAGCAGTATGGCACTCCTGGAGTAACTGAGACAACAGCGATGGCGCGGCGTCGCCCTTTGACTGAGATAAAATTAGTGATAATCTTCGTTAATACGTCAAGGAAACAAACCAATTGCCCCAATACAAATTGGTACGGTGTGTTCACAGCTTCGTGCAACAAAGCTTGCCACTGCTGTGCGTCCTTGTAGAACCTGCTCGCAAAAAGCCACTTCGGCCAATAACGCACTAGCAGAAATTCAAGTCAAAAGAATCCAACCAAAACCGAGTAGCAAACGTGCATGTGGGAAAGAAGTCAGCTAGGTAACGGCCCGGCGCCAATACTACGTGAAGATTGCGTAAAGCTTTGTTAGCTAATTCCACGAGCGGATCAGCGTCATCTTTGACAGTGTAACCATGCGAAATCTTCCAAATCAACGAAGCGATCGTTCTGTTCAGGATACAAAGGTATACATCAGCTCGACTACTCCAAAGGAAATATAAATACAAACCATACCTACGGCAATGCCCCAACAGATCCTCAGGCCTTCCTAATATGTTCAGAAAGAATCGTCTCGCTTCCGCTTCCTCTGTGGCGTAGAACATCGCCAAACCACTGTTAGCATGCACATGGTGGGTGAAAAATTTGCGATGTTTTCGGTGAGTGTCGCCGTATTGAAGACATGCTGTGAAATTTCCCCATCCGATAAGATCACCGCCTATTGTAAAGTGGGGCCTGTTGGACGTGACGGTACTCCGTCGTTCAAGTAGATCCTTTGTCACTTTGAACGAGTT
>JBBPTY010000759.1:0-13780 GCA_038094335.1 Tylopilus aff. striatulus | reverse complement strand
CCACTCCCATTGAGTAGATCGAGTTGGAACCCTTTGGGACAATCACTCACCCCTTCTTCTTTCTTTCACCTGCTTGCATTAGGCTCTCCCTTGGAGTAGCTGCAAGATATATTTTTGTTGTCTTACACCATTGTGATTCCTTCATGCGAAGCTGCTCCAGCTGGGCCTCCACTTCAGCAACTGGATCATGTGGACCGAAGTTACTCTGTAATTCAAGGAGGAAAGCTTCCCAATCATCCATCCATAGTGGATGGAGCTCAATGGGTTCTCCTCCGAGAAGGTCAGGCTCGAAGTATTCCAAGGCCACACCTTTGAGGTATGACTGTGCAAAGGTGACTTTTGCACAGTCATGATGGAAAGCCTTTGGGTTGGCTTGGAAATTTAGTTTGCACTGGACTATGAATTGTTGGAGTTTTCAAGGGTCTAGTCTGTCGAATGGGTCAGGTTCCTGGACCTTTGCTTTAATGGAATCAGAAGAGTGGTGCCGGAGCACCTGCTGAGTCATTTTCCGGATAGCATTGGCTAGTTGATTGAATGGCTCAAAGGCCAATGGAACCTCATTCCAAGGGTATTCATCCGAGTCAGAAGAGTCATTGTCTCCAGAGTCACCTGGGTCGGATGGGTCTGGGTTTGGTTGGAAGTTATTGTCTTCCCCAACATCTTGGATCTCAATGATCTGAGGTTCTGGAAGGCCATCAAGGTCTTCAGGGAGTGGAGTGAGGGGAAAGCCTAAGAGACTGAAAGGTTGATTACGACATCAGATGGGGCCGTGGATATGGATAGGGGTTCTCGACAGGCTGTGAGACTAATGAAGTCGCCTGAAATGGTTCAGTTTGACCCAAAAGCAGACTGGAGTCTTTCTTGAGTGGTTCACTGGGTGTGCGACATGGTTATCAGTGAGTGAGCACAAGTGGGAGTTTGAATCTACTGTCAAGCCAAGTTCCTCTGGGTGAATCTTGGGGGTCAGAAGGTTCCGGGGACCAGAATGGCCTGGAAAGTATTGGAGAGGGTAATAGTAAAAGGGCAAGGATCTTTGGTGCAAGACTTGTGTGTTGCACCCTTGTGTATGCCATCCTCAAGGTCAGAAGATCAGAATAGAGCTAAAGCTTAGAGGATTCAATGAAGGGACTTATTTGATATTCGAACTAAGGAGTATAGTAGATACAGAGGTCTTTATATACTGGAATCTGAAACAACTAACAAGTGAGAATGTAGGGGCAGAAACTGCACATGTCAAGTGTAGAATGTAACATACCACTGGAACCAGAAAACCACCAGAAGCTATGCACTACACAGGACAGGCTGTTCAGAGTGGTGATCTAAGTGGGAACAGCATGTCAGGTGAAGAATGTACAAGGTATGTGAGTAAGTCAAATGTCAGGGGCAAGTGTCAGAATACAAAAAGAACCAAATGGAAATAGATTGTGGGAAGTCTGAGGGTCAGGGGTCCTTAGTAAGTGATATGTCCAGTGGAAATACTCCCAGAATGTCCGGAAGTACTCAGCGCTACTTTTGAGATATGACAGAAGGAGTGTGATGTTGTCATTGTCATCATCTTTGGTGAGGATATGGTCTGGTCTTCAGGATAGGGCATCAGGAGCTCCAAGGAGTTTTCCTGCTATGTGAGTGAAACAAAGGTCATATTCTGAGAGATCTAGAAGCCATTGAGCTTGCTGTTGGTTAAGTTTTTGGGGTTGTCAGAAGTATGTGAGGTTTTTATGATCCATGAACACATGGATGGGATGTGGGGATCCTTGTAGGTAATGACGCCAGGACTCTAGTGCTCTTATGACAGCTAGGAGTTCTCTATTATAGATATTGTAGTTTTTTTCTGCAGAACTGAACATTTGAGAGATAAAGGCACATGGTTGCCAATCGCCATTTTTGTTTGTCTGAAGAAGTACACCTCCTGAGGTGTGTTTAGATGCATCAGTGGTGATGGTGAAGGGGGAAGTGAGGACAGGCAATCGTAACATTGGTTCTTTGACAAAACATTCCTTGAGTAGATCAAAAGACATTTGTGTTTTGTCTGTCCAAGACCATGGGTGATTTTTCTTAGTAAGGTCGAGGAGAGGTCATGCAATGTCAGAGTAATTGGGAATGAATCATCAATAGAAGTTGGCAAAACCCAGAAAGGAGTGGACTTCTTTTATGTTCATGGGTGTTGGCCATTCCTTAATTCCTTGGACTTTCACTGGGTCCATAGCTATTTCTTCCAGTTTGATGATCATGCCAAGATATTCCACTTGTGTGGTAGCAAATGTACACTTCTCCAGTTTTAGACAGAGGTCTAATTCCTTCATTCATTGGAGAACCCTTTTTGTTCATTTCTCATGTTCGGCTGAGTTGTCAGAAAAGATGAGGAGGTCATCCATGTAGATGATCAACCACTCTTCAGCTATAAGGTCTCTGAAGGAGTCGTTCATGAATCGTTGGAAGGTCGGGGGGGAATGTCATATCCCAAAAATAGCACTAAGTACTTCTGGACATTCCGGTAGTATTTCCACTGGGGTTTCCGGTGACATATCACTTACTAAGAACCCCTGACCCTCAGACTTCCCATGATCTATTTCCATTTGGTTCTCCTTGTATTCTGATACTTGCCCCTGACATTTGACTTACTCGTGTACCTTGTACATTCTTCACCTGACATGCTGTTCCCACTTAGATCACCACTCTGAATAGCCTGTCCTGTGTAGCACACAGCTTCTGGTGGTTTTCCAGTTCTGGTGGTATGTTACATTCTATACTTGACATGCACAGTTTCTACCCCTACATTCTCGCTTGTTAGTTGTTTCAGATTCCAGTATATAAAGACCCCTGTATCTACTGTACTCCTCAGTTCAAATATCAAATAAGTCCCTCCATTGAATCCTCTGAGCTTTAAGCTCTATTCTGATCTTCTGACCTCAAGGATGGCATGCACAAGAGTGCGACACACAAGTCTTGCACCGAAGATCCTTGCCCTTTTACTCTTACCCTCTCTGATACTTTCTGAGCCATTTCAGTCCCTGGAACCTTCTGACCCCCAAGATTCATCCAAAGGAACTGGGCTTGACAGGGAATTCATGAGACCAAAGAACATGATGGTAGGTTTGAATGGTCCTTTATGGGTGATGAATGCTGCTTTCCACTAGTCTCCTTCTTTGATTGAGACATTGTTATACCCCCATCATACATCAAACTTGGTGAAGAGTTTGACATCTTTTAGTTTGTCAACAAGGTCAGAGATGAGTGGTAGGGGGTAGGCATCTCAGATGGTATGTTCATTAAGATATCTGTAGTTTTGGCAAGGGCGAAGTCCTCCATCTTTCTTTTTCATGAAGAAGAAAGGAGATGCTTGTGGAAATCTTGATGGTTGAATTTTTCCAGTTCAGAGGTTTTCATTGACAAAATCATCTGCAGCTTGTCATTCATCAGGGGATAGTGGATACAGTTTCCCAGTTTTTGGGACAAAAGTGTTGTCTAGTTTTATGGCATGGTCATATGGTCTGGTTGGGGGAACATGATCCATGGCTTCTTTGGTAAAGATTGAAGTGAACTGGGAATATTTGGAGGGTAGGATTGGTTTTGGTTTGGATTTTAAGGGCCAACATGGTTGCAGTGGTCACTTTTCATACAAATTTTTCCAATGGTTGAGCAAGGAATCTTGGTCCAATCTTGATGATTTGATTGATGGAGTATTGTTGGACTTCCTTGTGCATACTTTCGGCTGGTAGATCTTTTCCCAAGTACTGACATACTCCTTCTATTGCTATTCCATCAAAGTTTCGATGTTTGGGGAAAGGTTTAGTTTTCTTGTTTAAAGTAATATGGTCATTGGTTTTTAGGTATTCAGCTCTTCTAGCCATATGGGACAGGGATAGTTTGACTGATTTGTCAATCTTCTCTTCAAGGTGTATTGTTCCTCATTGCCAGTCTATGATTGGGTTTGCAGATTCGAGCCAGGGGTGTCCCAAGATAACATTTTCCTTTCCTGCATTCATGACATAAAATCGGATTCTTTGGGTAATTTCTCCAATTTTGATGTAAAGAGTTGTGACTTCATTGCACATGGTATTGTTGGATCTGTCTGTATTTCAGATGAGAATGGGTTGAGGAGGTCTTTCTGTGGGAATCTTGTTTCATTTGATGAAGTCTTTGTCAATACAACATATTTGTGCTCCAGAGTCAACAAGAGCTGTGGTGGTGATGACTTTTAGGGTTTGTACCAAGGTGATGAGGTTGAGGGAAATATATAGGAAATGGGGGTTTTATTTCAGTTTGTGGTACAGTGACATGGTGTATGGAAGCTACTTGCATCATTAGCAGCTTCCTTGTCAAAAATCCTGGTTGTAGGCTTTCACTATTTGTTCCCACAAAGTAGCCCCTTCTTTGAAGATTCTTCCTATAGTGACCTCCTCCTCAATTTCTTTGATTGTGGCAGTTGTGGCAGCCACTTTCTTGGCAGGGGGATGTTTATCAGAGCAGGGAGGGATGGGGGGTGGTCCAGTGCAGTTTTTAGCCATATGATCTTTTTGTCAACATCTAAGACATCATCCTTCCTTAAAATAGTGTTGGCATTCTTCTGGTGTTAACTTCTGGATGCATTCTATTTTATCTACATCCATGGCATTGGGATCTTTTTGGGCATATCTCAGGGGGTTTGTGGTGGTGACCGTTCTTTTGGTCCTGGTGTGGTGTTCTCCAGTAATAATTTTTGCAAAGTCTTCCAACTCAGTGAAAGTCCTTGCTGAGGTGTACCATTTGTCTGGAGTTTTTGGAAGACCTCCACTTGTAATGATTCATTTCATCAACCAGATGGGAAGTCCTGCTCTATAGTAACCCATAATGGTATCATTGTGAGCTTTGTTGAAAAGTTCAGCTTGTAGGACCATGAGTTCAAATTGGTTGGTGTATTCCGCCAGTTGGTTGACATGGTCAATGCGAGTATGGGAAAGCCACATGTTAGCTTTCTGTTTGGTGTCTTGGGTTAGGAATTTCTTTTGGAAGGTGGTTTGGAAGTCAGCATAAGTTCCCCAGTCATTCTTTGTTAGGGTAATATTCATCTGTGCATTTGCCCAGATTTTAGCAGTCCCTTCCATAATGTTGAAGCATGCAAAGATCACTCTCTGGTCATCAGTGTCATAGACAGCTAGGTTGGCTGCAAGGTAGGTAGAGATCCTGTTCAACCAGGATCTGGCTTTTGCACCATCTCCATTGAAACTGGGAATGTTTCCCATAGGTGCAATAGCTTTGGAGGTCATGGTGTGGGTGGGTTGTATTGGAGGTATTTGGAAAATTTGTCCTGTTTGGACTACTGGTGTAGGGGAGGGGGGTGTAGGTATTCTGGGGATAGTGATCTGATGGGCAAGCTGATGGGCAAGGGCAGTGGCATCTGCTTGTCTTTGGGCTAATTCTTCAATGGAGGGTAAGGTTTCCTTGGTGTCTTCATATTCTAGTGGTTCTTCTTCAGGTGGTGTAGGGGAGTTAGAGGGAGATGAGGTGTCAGGTGGCTGTTGTTGTTCTCAATATTGAGCATAGATTCGAGGGATGAGGGGTCTTTGTTCTTTGGGAGGAATGGTGATAGAGTTGCTGCAACAAAGGCAGACTCATTTCATAGGAAGCTAGTTCTTTTGTTACACTTGGACTGGGTAGGTACAAGCATAGACTCCAGCTATGAGGATCAACCACAAATCTTGGATAGACAAGTGGTGGAGGGACTAAGTGTGAAGTGTAGTGACTGCTAAAAGAGATCTGAGCAAGTGATCAAGCCAATGAAGGTTGGATTGAGTAGAACTAGCTTGGGGATAATAGTACATGGAGAACCCTAGATATAGGGTACGGAATGGTGCACAGACCATGTCTATGTATGATACATCATATCATAAAAGGAAAAATGAGGTCAAGTGCAGTGAGACAATAGAAGAAGAACAAGGATAACCAAAACAAGTGAAGGTGACATAACATAAGGGTGAATCATAACACCTTTGTTCTCCTTTTGTCCCTTGTACCATACATGGCCTTGGTTTATTGTATGAAACAAATATCTTGTGATCTGACTCCAAAGGGAAACCAGAGACAAGGAAAAAGAAAGAAGGGGGTGAGATATTACCCAAGGGGTCTCAACTCAATTGGAATGGAAGGTGTAGCTCAACCAGAGCTCAGTATGAAAGAGAAAGGCAATGCAGAAATTCCAAACTATCTTGTAGAAAGTAGAATCTTTCTGACTGGAGTAGATCCAGGAATAAAAAGAGAAAGTGCCTGAAAATAGTTGTGGCTGCCTCTAATATTGTCTAGCAGGCAAATGTGGATGACCCAGACACTTCCAGGTCAACAGCAACCACAATAAGCAGTATTTCAACCTCTGAGAGATCTGGAATATGCAGGAAAATTGAAAATGAAAGGGAAAGACCTCAGTGGTCACCTGAAGTGCTCCTCCAGACACAGACACTGAGGGAGAGTGGAAAATGTTCTATTTAAAGTCTGATGGACAAGTTTTTGTAGTTAGGGCACACCCTAGACTGAAAATGGTAAAATATGAGAAAAAGTGAACTGCCACAAGGGTTGGCAGGCTAAGTAATGTCAAATAAATGATCTGGTAATGTCATGTGAAGTCACCAATCACTAAGGTAAAATTCCTATAAGTCTCAAAAATTCTGGTCAATGTTTGTGGTCAGAATTATGTGGAATAAAAAACCCAGACCTATATGGATGAACTCTGGACACTTGGATGGTCTTGCTGTGGAATGGTGAGGAACCTATGAAGTCAGAATATCACTAGAATGGTATCTACAAGCCCACAGAGTATGGAACTCCCACACTGTGCACCATTCCATACCCTATATAGAGTAGGGTTCTACCACATGTACTCTCCAAGCTAGTTCTACTTGAATTTACTCCTCACTTGTACTCTCTGGTGCATCCTCAGGTCTTTACCTTCAGATGTTCACTCAACAACTATGGCCTTAGTAAGGGGGTAATTCTATGCCCCACAAACAAAACAGTCAATGTGGCAGGAATTGCTACCCTTTTCTTTCACAAGGTCTTCCAAAGATTCAGCCTCTACAATAAAATCATCTCTAACAGAGGACCACAATTCACCTCAGCCTTTGCCAAAGAACTCAGTGAACTCCTTGGACACAACCTCACCCTCTCCACCACATACCATTCTCAAACCAATGGAGAAACCAAAAGAGTAAATCAAAAAGTTGAAACATACCTTCAGATCTTCTGTGAAAATAAACCCTCCACTTGGACTGAACACATTACCCTCACCAAATTCATTCATAACCACCATCCCCACTCCATCACCAATAAATCCCCATTCTACCTCATGATGGAATATGAACCCCATGCCTTACCCACACTTATCAAAGAAACACACCTGCCAGCCTTAGAAGAAAGACTCCATACCCTGAAAGAAACCTGAAATGAAGCTATTGCAGTGTAGAACAATGAAAATATCTTACAGCTACTCCAAGAGAGAGCCTAAGTGCAAGCAAATAAGAGAAAAGAAGAAGGAACAAGTGATCATCCCAAAAGTTTCCAACTGAGTTAGTTCTACAATGGTAGTCTTAATAAGGGAGGGCGGACCAAACCTGAGTGAAAAGAAAAATGAGTCCAAGTGACTCCAGGTGCTACTGCACAGAAATAGGGGCTGCTGAGCTGGGCAAAGTACCAGCCAGGTATCAGAAGAGGAAAGAAAGATGATAGAATGAAAGACCTACAGTGGTCACTTACTTTGGACCTTCCCAAGACACTCACTGGTGGTTCTTCCAAGTGGGAAAAGCTTCTTATTAGGTAGCATGTATATGACTTTATAGTCCAGGCATACCTGAGACTGTACAAAAGTAACAAACAAAGTACTGCCAACCGGTCTAATGGCTAGGGTCAGCTGCATAGGTAAGAAAGTAATACTAATGCTACAAAATTCAGGTAGCAGTGTGGTCCAAAATCCAACAGATCCACCTGAGCAATACTGCATGTGCAGCCACACAGTCACCATTGCTGGGTCTTGGACAATCCTATCTGAACAGTCTAAAAATGCTTGAATGGGGGTTAGACTTGCCCATGCAAGCCTACTAATGTGAATGAATGTGAATATCAACTGAGACTTACTCCAAGTGAACTGAAAATGACCAGGTCATACTTGGCCAGTGATACTTGACCAACATGACTTGCTTGGGTGGGACACACTTGACTTGGGGCATCACTGGACTCAACCAGGGACCTGTAAGTGAAAAGCTGGAAACTAGGGGTTTGTAACTGTAGAGAGCCCCTTGCTCCTACAGTGGCACATGACCTAGCCAGACAAACAATGAAGGCATGCTCCCACAAGAACTTCTCCCCATTCTTCAAAGGAGATAAGGGGTGGCTAGAAGCACAGAACTTGAAGAGACACATAGCCAACCCAAAGTTCACATCAAAAAGAGAAGGACCCTTTGTAATCACCACAGCCCTATCCCTGGTCATGTACAAACTCCAACTCCCACAAATGTGGCAAATCCACAATACATTCCATGCTTCCCTTCTCTCACCCTATCATGAAAACAACATACATGGTCCAAACTACCCAAAACCTCCACCAGATCTAATGGAAGGAGAAGAAAAATACAAAATTGAGCAGATATTAAGACATTGAGGTCCACTCTCTAACCACTCTTACCTTATTCAATGGAAAGGATACTCCATGGAAGAGGATTCATGGGTAAAAGAAAAAGAACTCTGCCACACCACTGATCTCCTAAAAGAATATAAAAACCTCCACTCCCTCATCATTTCCTTCAACAAACCTTTCTCTCAACACCATTGAAATTAAATATCCCACCTTGCTAACATGCCTTGCAACACTCCTCCTATCAAACTCATGCCTTACTCTGGTCCCACCATTGTTCTCTGCTCTATTCCCCCTACTCCGTCATCCATTACCACAGAATCATCCCTGACCTTGACCTCCCACTCTCCATCTCCTGTCAAAGCTTGCTGTGGCTGGGACAATGAAACTCCCCTCAACCAACTCATTCCAGTCAAACAATCCATCCTGAATTACATAGTAGAAGGAAGACACTGTGGGGTAGAAGCTGTAGAGCTCCCCCTCCATGCCACACCTAGCATGCAACTGATGACCAATGAAGAATGAAAATACCTTCTAGACCTTCTCCTTGATTCCCATCTCACCAAGATCTTTGAACATCACACTGACAATGATTCCACCCTGGACCACCTATACTTAGCCCAACTCTCTATTGGAAAAATTTCCAACCTTGCCCCCCTTGTCACATCTTCCTCCCCCATGATTAAAAGAACAAATCTAGCTCAACAACTTAAAGAGGTCTATGAGAGCATTGTAGGAGCAAGGAGCTCTCTACAGTTACAAACCCCTAGTCCCCAGCTTTTCATTTACAGGTCTGTGGTTGAGCCCAGTGATGCCCTGAGTCAAGAGAGTCATGCCTGAGTCAGTCATATCAGTCAAGTAGCATGGACCAAGTATGGTCCAGCAGTTTCTAGTTCACTCGCAGTAAGTTTTGGTTGCTATTCACACCAGTTCACATTAGTAGACTTGCACAGTCAAGTATGAACCAAGTCCGAGTGCTTAGATAGTCCAAGTTGGACTGTCCAAGGCCCAGTAGCAGCAATCGCATGGCTGCATGCACAGTGTCACTTGGACAGATTTGTTGGATTTCAGGCTAAACTGCTACCTGCATTTTGTAGCATTAGCAGTACCTCTTTACCTACACAGTTGGCCCTGGTCATCAGACCAGGTGGCAGTACCTTTTTTTTAGTTTCTCTCATACAGTCTCAGGTGTGCCCAGACTATAAAGCCATGTACACAGCACCTAATGGACAGCTTTTTCCCACTGAGAAGGGACCACCAGTGAGTGTCCAGGGAAGCTCAGAGTAAGTGACCACCATAGGTCTTTACTTATATTCTCTTTCTTTCCCCTTTGTGTGCCTGGCTGGTACTTTGCCCAGCTCAGCAGCCCCTATTTCCATGCAGTTGCACCCAGAGTCACTTGGACTCATCTTTTTCTTCACTTGAGTTTGGTCAGCCCTCCCTTGTTAAGTCTACCATTGCAGAACAAACTCAGCAGGAAACCTTTGGGATAATCACTCATTCCCTTCTTCTCTTCTCTTCCTCACTTGCACTACAGCTCTCCCTTGGAGTTCTGCCACAAGATATATTTTTGGTGTTCTACAGTGTGGCAACATACATCAACAATTCCCTCTTCCAGCTCAGTGCCTTAGGCTTTATGGAGGACATTAATAGGTTTGCATGCCAGTCTTCACAAGCCAAAACCCAAGAAGAATCTCTTCCTACCCTTCCCCATCCCTCCAGTCACACCACACCTTCTGCCTTGTCTACACCCTTGTCACCTAGAGAAGAAAGAATCCTTAATTTCCTCAAAGAACAGGAGGAAATGTGTCACATAGGATGCTATCCCCTCTGGCAAGGGCACCCTAAGTATTACAACACCTGCTTCCATTGCAAAAAGTTGGGGCACATTTGAGTCAACTGTGATGAGTATGAATGCCCCTTCTTCTGGAAATGGGCTCCTGGGCACACTCAAGCCCAATGCCCCCTCAGACAACAAACCCCTCCCCAAAAATCTTCCTCCTCATTGGCCTCTTCCTCTCACAAATCCCTCACCCCCATCACCCCTCTTACTAATGCCCCTTGGGAACTTACAAAGCCCCATCCACCCATAGCTCTGATGTCAATTACAACTTTGATGATGTCACAGAAGCTAACATGACTGGATCCCTGGATGCCAGCTATAGGGATTTTTGAGATTCAAGTGGGCACTTGAATGTAGTAAGGGGGTAATGTTACAATCACCCCCCTTTTTCTCTTTTCTCACATGACTCACTCTTATCTCATCATTATCTACTTCCTTCACATGTGCTCAGTCAGCTTATTGTTCATATGACTTCTCCTATTGGCTTTCCATATTGTATGATTATACCTTTGTTCACCTTTTGTACCTTGTACCATACATGGCCTTGGTCTGTGCACCATTCCATACCCTATATAGAGTAGGGTTCTACCACATGTACTCTTCAAGCTAGTTCTACTTGAATTTACTCCTCACTTGTACTCTCCAGTGCATCCTCAGGTCTTTACTGTTGGACATTCACTCAACACTCAACTCTAGCTTCCACCAAGCCAAGTTCAATTCCTACTTGGTCATCCTTCCACCTCTCAGTAATGTGGCTGCTGTGCACCCTTCTGAGTAGGCAGACCTTATGACTTTTGACTTCAAGTTTTCACTTGTTCCTACCTGGACCAAGTGTAACAGAAACTGTGCATGATGTGAAAATAATTAAGTTGAATAATGTTGTGCCACAACACTTAGTCAAGCCACCTTGTGGCATTCCTGCACCTTCCCCCATTCCCCTTGTTGTCTTTCCCAACCCTAGATGATTCCCCCAACCTGCTTTCTGTCCTCTGATACCCCTTGGGCCCCTATAATGTAGGAGCTTGTAGCTCACTACAGTTACAAGTGGGCATCTAGGGAGGTTTGGTTTACAGGTCCCCAGCAGTCCCCAAGAGTGTCCCAAGTCACAGTGTCCTGCCCAAGCCAAATTGCATCAGGTCAAACCACACCAGTAGAGTCTAGCCCAGTCAAGCTTCATTCAGATAAGTACATTCATTTAGTTCACTCTATTTCAATTCCTTTGAAGTCAGACAAGTGGTGCTGATATGCATGGATCAAGTCCAAGCATTTTGGCAGACCAAGTAGAGTTGCCCAAGGGCTGGTGGTGGCTGTTGCACAACTGCATGCACTGAGTCACTCAGGCAGATATTCTTTACTTTGGGTTGAACTGCTACCCATAATTCATAGTATTCATGTTACTTTAGTGTTTGCACAGCTGGCCTTGGGTCACAGACCTGGTGGTAGTTTTTTTATTAGTTTTTTTTTCTCCCATACAGTCTCAGGTATGACCTGGACTATAAAACCATGTATGTGCTATTTAATAAAAAAGTTCTCTCCCAGTCAGTAGCTCTCTATTTGAAGGGGGCTCAATAGTAAGTGACTACTATAGGTCTTTCACTTTTATCTTTTCCTTCATCACACTCAGCCAGTATTCATCCAGTCCAGAGCATCCATTTTTGTGTGCCATTGCACAGAGTTATTCAGGCTCATTTCCTTTCACTCTGGTCAGGTGGTTTCCACTTGGGAGACCTAGTCCTAAGCCAGCTCTCTTGTTAAATGACCCCCTCTGTTCAGAACCAGCTGAAAACCTTTGGGACAATCACTCACCTCTTCTTTCTCATTTCTTTTGCTTGCATTAGGCTCTCCTTCAAAGTAGCTGCAAGATATATTTTTGTTGTCTTACAACAATCTATTCTCCACTTTACTCCACCCCATGCTTTCTCTGAACTTTCACCTGTACATCCTTACATTTTAGATCTTAGATATGAGCCTATGAGCCTAACAGCCTTGGCTACCTTTCTTCCATACCCTATGAACACCTCCCATTGAATCACCTATTGATTATTCCACATGTAGCATATTTATTTGTAGCATTCTTCACTTACACCCTATGAATCCCACCTCAGGCTTTGTCCCTTTTACTTACCACCACCTATAGTTTGTTTCTCCTTTTGGACTTCATCCAGACTTAGTATATAAGATCCCTGTAGCACTCCTTTGTACCTCAGTTCAGTTATTCAAACAGTCCAGCCCATCCATATGATTGGGCCCTTTGGCTCATCCCTACCTCCTTAGTCCTCCCTCTGAGTGAATACCCCTTGGGGACTTGTCTCTAACCCTCATGCCTCAGCAACAAGGACCAGACCTGAGCAAGGCATTGTAGGAGCTCAGTGCTTGCAACAGTTGTAAGTCTTGTTTTGCATGATTTCTAGCATTACAGATTGCCTGGTATCCACTGCATGAAGTGTCAAGCCATGCCAAGCCTGTCTGAGGTGTCTAGCCTGACATGGTTTACCAGATCCAATGAAACCAGTCTGGAATGTCAAAGTGGATGGTTATTTTGCTTGAAAAGAGTTTGTTTTATCATATTTCATCCATTTGTACTTAGTCCAAACAGTTTTACTTTATTTTACTTCATTCTGATCTATCTGACTTGGACCCAGTGTTATGCATAATGTAGAACCTGTGGTCAGGGACTCCAGGAGGCACTCACAGAGAGGCACTACATCTGGAGAGTGCTGGGATGAAGGAGGAACAACTGAGGACTAAGAACAACTTACTTAGAGATGTGGGATTTAAGGCCACAAGTCTAGGACACAAGTTAAACATTGAATTGCATAGAACAAGCATGAGAATCTACATACATGTGGGTGTAACTACTTAAGTTAAAGAGAGAGCTTGAGGGCAGGTCACTACAGTACAAATAAAGGAAAAGTGGCTGTGGGGAATACTGAGTCATCAAAGGAGAGATGACTAAAGAGGCATTATCCATAGTAACAAGATAGTACAGCAATACAAGAGACCAGTCAACCATGGTAGCATATAAGCAGTACGGTGTAAGACAACAAAAATATATCTTGCAGCTACTCCAAGGGAGATCCTAATGCAAGCAGATGAAAGAAAGAAGGGGCGAGTGATTGTCCCAAAGGTTTCCTGCTGAGTCAGTTCTGCAAGGGTAGACTTAACAAGGGAGGGCTGACCAAACCCAAGAGAAGAAAAAGATGAGTCCAAGTGACTCCGGGCATGACTGCACGGAAATAGGGGCTACCAAGCTGGGCAAAGTACCAGCCAGGTACACAAAAGAGAAAGAAAGAGAATATAAGTAAAGACCTAAGGTGGCCACTTACTCTGAGCTTCCCTGG
>JBBPTY010000758.1:0-13783 GCA_038094335.1 Tylopilus aff. striatulus | reverse complement strand
TTCTTGGGAGTGAAGAAATCCTTCAATGATGGTGCTTACGCATTATTAACTGCAACTCTGAAGGAATAGACCGGGTTGTGCTCGTCAACGAGGGCGCGTTCGAAGATGATGTCGTTTCCTATAGGCTCTTCGCCTCCCTGGTAGGTAAATTCGACCACGCTTTGCAGTAGTACAGTCAGGAATAAGTTAAGTCTGTTTTTCATTTCACATAATTTGAACGATGGTACTTGCCTTGGTGAGGAGTCAGAGCTTGCTTGAGGAACCGGATATCCGGTCGCGCTTTGCAAAAAGGCAGTCAGAAGCAAAGTTTGTGGTGTTGTTGGAAACCCACTCATGCCCTGATGCAGAAAGCAGGGACTGCAAGCAGCCCCACTCCTTGTCGAATAATGCCATGACTTCTATAGTCTTGTCTTCGGAAAGCGAACTGGATTGTTCTTCGCCCCAGTCGACTTCATTTACCTTGGAAATAACATTTTCTTCTGGTGGTTCGACTCCAGCCAAATGCAGCATTCGATGCAAAGCCTCTAAGCATGCGTAGGGATTTTCTCCACGAAGCCAATCTCTCGAACGAGAGTCAAGGTTAGAGTTATCCATAAAAGATGTGTTAATCGCTTGCAATAGCACTCCAGAGGCGATAACAATTTTTTCCAGTCGGCGAACCTGTAAGGGGTAGAGTTCTTCAGTTTCAGCGATAAAGTCATCGTCGATTATCGACCTCAGTTTACGTGAGAGTGTGAGAATTTTCAGCAGTGTCCTCTCGTCCTATACGAAAAATTAGTTAGTAGTAAATGTCAGTGCGCTCATGATCAAAGATTCCATGATGAACTCACTTTACTTCCGAGACCTGCCAACAACACAGCTCGATGCCTTGAACACAGCGTGCAATCAAGTTCCCAGCAACGAGAACTTGCTGGGAACTCATCGAAAGTACATTGGCAGCGTCCGAGCACCCGACGCAATGCAATGTCCCCGTTCGCCCCAATGGTGTGTATGTCAAGATTTTGATGTGCGAATTTCCACATCAGCTCCGGATGCATTTCCCAGATCCTAGAGGGAATCGGAGCATCCACGGAGAGTAAAAATTCCAGTAAGGATAGGTGTCCTTCGGCCGCAGCCGAAGTAACTATAACAAGCACATCATCGAGGGGCCAAGGAAATAGGTCATGTCCAATCTGAACTAGCCTCCGCACCATGGCTAGGAGATCTGTCTCCATAACCTGGTGATGAACCTTGTATCGCTTTCGGTTCAGCGGGACGAGGACGCCTTCGTCTTGGTAGTCTGCCGCGCATTCTACAAATTCATCGGCTTGTAGCAAAATTGAGACGAAACGGGGCGGATAGTCGCAATGGGATCCATAAAAGATGTTGCAGTATACGGTTTCTGGTATTGTAGCGCTTCCTTCTTTCAAAAATAGGTCAAACAGCGCGCTATCTTCTCGTTCGAGGGCTGCCTCGAGTGGCAACCTACTAATGAATTCCGAGTCGCCCTGCAGTCCATCGACATCCCAACCCTCGCGGTTCACGTCGACGCCGTGCAACAGCAATATCCTGGCATGCTCGATCCTCTCGAAACGTACAGCATGTACAAGGGGATTCGAGTCGAATTCTGCTGTAGCGGGAACACGTTTTAGGAAATCTTGCAAGTATGACTCGGGAAAACCAGAGATCAGGACACAGATGATGAAGTCGTGATTTGGGGTTATCCATGATTGGTAAGGAGGATACGATGAAGCGAAGTTGCACATATGCGCCCATTGAGAAGAATAGTTTCGTATTTTTGATTGAAGGGTGGCCAAGGAGTCTAGCACATCGTCATTCACTGAGTCGAGATGGGCGAGGTGATCGAAACCGCAAGAAAACACGTAATCCAGAAGTGGTCGGGACTCGGAAGGTTCAGGTATGTCAAGGGAGGCCGCAAGATAGCATAAGCACAGCTGGAAGACCTGCATATGGGCTTCCTGTAGATTGATATGGTACTCCGGTAATTTTGTCCTGTTAAGAGTGTCCATAAGATACTCCTACTCATATGTAATCAATCAGGCGTGATACAACAGAGGAGCTAGACGCCACCTCTCACCTTGACACTGAAGTGCGACAAACTGATAATGTCAGTATCTTCGTCGTACACCACAATACTTCCAAGAGCATCCAATAGCGCACATTTGTTTGCGGGGCATATAGCTTGGCTCAGTTCCCAATTATGAAGGTCTATGGAGAGTGCCTCGAGCAATTCCGTGACGCTAAGGGGTCGCGATGTTGTCACGAGCCACACGAGGGCACGCAAAGCGATCTTTTTCTCCAACGGCCGTTGGTCGATATCAAGCAAAATTCTTTCGTATGTCGCGTCGAGGCCCATTGGAAGGTTCTCCAGTGCTTCCTGGAAGTCTTGGAGGGTGACACATCGTTTCAAAGTGTCAAGTTGGCACTGAACCCAACGAAACCTGTGAAGTAGTTGAGCGAGATGTAGAGCACTGGGCGTGAGACGAACATCCCGTCCGCTTTCTGAGAAAGCATATGAACCTTCTTCTTCAATGCTGGACCAAGACTACTTAGCCGAGGATGGAAATCCATCTCTCGGCTAACATGCAGCTCGATGTCTGTGACGACATATCGTTCCATCTTATCTATTATGGCGACTGTGGGAAGGCCTCTCAAGTTATGCCTGACAACTTCGATTGGGCGACTGCTCACGAAGAGCCGTAGTCCATTTCTATGTAGCTCGAGGAGGGCACGAAGGAGACGATCAATATCTCTGCATTCATCCAAGGCATCGATGATGATAAAGGGTTTTTGAATGAACTGATCCGCGACCCGCCAGACCCAGGAAGACAGATATGAGATATCGGTGGGCGTTGTTTTCCATTTATGTTTCTCTTTGAGCAATTCGTCGACAACACGACAAGCACTGCTCTTGACCTTCTCGGGGTAAAGTTGGACCAATAATTGATAGAGTAAGGAACGTAGGACCTCTGTAGGATCGGTGGTTCTTTCCGTCCCAAAATCGCAGTAAAAGAATGCGCAAGGTTCCTTCGTGTGCATCATTTCCAGTTGTTCTATGACATGAGCACTTTAATCAAGATCAGCTTTACTATCATGATAAGCGTCAGGGAGCCGACGCACACTAAGACTGACTTCCCAGCACCGGCTGGATGTTTAGCCACTTGAACACAGAGAAAGCTTCGTCTGGTGTCTGAAACATACCTTTCCCCTCCAGCAACAGGAACGAAATCTGGCCACCAACCCATTTTATGTATTCATCAAGTTCGAGCAGCCAAGTGCATGTACCATCCTGGCATTGCGATAGAGTAGCTCTGTGCTTATCGAGGCATCTGAATGCATCGAGCCATTGCAGAATAACATCTATCTTTTCTGCTGCAAGAGGATATGTGCATTAAAGGGTTAGTTTCAACAGACATCAGTTGAGATCTCATACATTCAACATGGCCCCGAATGACATCCCTTTCAGGTATGCCAAGCTAAGTCACCATCGAGGCAAGTGATCTGAACACTCACGATGCACTTAGGTCGAGCAGGTGATCAAGATGTTTCCGGTATTTAGAAAGAATTTTGGCAACTTCATGGATTTGACGACCTGGAATGAATTTTGTTCTAGGTATCATGAAACTAAAGAATGCTTGCGGAGGATGGTCGACCTCGACTGCCTTCTTTGCTTCATCCAACGCGAGCTGGCATACGAGATGCCCATTAGTGGTTATCCAGTCTTGGAGTCGCTCATCGAGAGTGAGACCCGCGATCGTGTAATGGTTCAGGAATTCTATGATTTTTTTGGACGCAGACTCGACGCTTTGCAACAGAGATAAGACGTCAGAGATATGCAGACTGCTAGCTCCCCCGGGGCGTGGGCTTGCTTCCGAAATTGCCTGATGAAGATCATGAGAAATATTTGCAATCTTGATGATCGTCGCTTGGGGTAACTCCACCATGGTGAACAGGACCCACAGCACAATCAATTACAAGAGGCTATCAAGGTGATGGGCGAGCGATGGAGTGACTTCCGAAGGGAGCGGCTATCGAAAGTGAGCCAACCGCCGTGTGACTCGAAACAGCGAGCCACTTTTTGAAGTTCCCACAATAATGAACTGGGTCCCCCATCAAGACAGTTTTAACTACTCCACCTGACTCGATTGACAAGTTGAAGCAGAGTATCATCGACATCATCACGATGGTCGTGGAACATAGACTCATATCGCAATATATGGCATATTGTACAAGTTATAACGTGTTCGGTCCACTGGCACGAGTCAACATCATAATGCCGACTCAGAACAATCCCGCCGAAGACTAGTAATTGACCACATGCACGCGCATCCGCGTCCTTCACAGGTGGCATATGTGCGACAGCCTCGCTGACGCGTTGTGCCTCCGCAGTACTAAAGTCACCCACCCAGCTTCCGACTCAGGATCCTTCTCGACCTGCGTGAGCGCTCATGCCTTTGTAAAACTCGAACTCGATGACAGGCTTACTAGACGCAAATTTCAATGTCCTCAGTGATAGCGTACGATGTACATATCAGTTGCTATTGTGGCAAGATACGGCGAAGGGAGTGTATTCCAGAGTATGGTAACTACGCGGTAACACTTGGACGTCCCAGGTCGTCGTCAAGGCCGTCATCCATCCGGAGGGCACACCAGAAAACGAACCCGAGCAGAATAATACATGTCCCCGCGCAACGAGTCGAGATTGCCCTTGATCAGATCAGGTATGTATCTGTCGCGTGTTTGGCAGGTCAAACGATCGGTGCAGTTTAACAACGTTCTGCCACACAGATGCTGCAACGCGTCTCTGTCCGTGGCCTCCCCCAAGAGGTCGTACGAGCGATTGGCACCGCCGCCCGCACAACATCACCACAAGTACGCTTTCCAGAGTGCCTCGAGCAAGGAGTGCGAAAAGTGCTGCCAGTTGAGGATGATGAGGGCTCTGTGCACGCCGTCGGGGTGAGGTATGAGTGGGCTGAGAAATGGGTCTCCCATTCCGTGGTGCCAGTATTGGACATGAGGGTATCAATTCGACGGGCAGAACGTGGTCAATACAGGTTAACCGAAATTGTACATTTGAGACTGTCATCCACACCGAGGTTTGTCCATCGCCAGTAGACGAAACAGGGCATGAGATCAAGTCATGCGAGTACAGCCCGCCGGGGCTCTGGACAATTCTGCAATGGTCGGGGTTCACCGACATCTCGCAAATTGCCGAGAGGAACTGGGCATCGATTGGACTGCGGACACCAATCACCCTTGGTGTACGACGAATCTCGGTCGGGATCACTGCCGGTCCCCGAGCCCATGTGGACAACTCTATGCTATCAGATGTGAAGGCCCACAGCATACAGAAACCCTCGCACCCTTGCTGCCACTGACTGGGAGAAGATACTATTGACGCTCCAGGGGTGCACTGGCAACATCTTGAAGCTGAAACATGTGCATGAGCTGCTAGCAGCGATTCCAGAAGGGGCATCTCAGCAGGTCGAGGATGGAACTCGATGTCGAATGGCAGCGACACAGCAAAGCTGTAGAAGAGGCAAATCTCTGCATCGACGAGCTTGAGGCCAGAGTCGCAGTACGCGAGGCTGAGCTAAGAAGGCCGTCTTACTCAGGGAGAATCTCATCGCGATCCCATCCACGCTGTCAAGAAATGGGGGCTCGAAAAGAGACTTCCCGAACTGGAACCACTGTCAGACGAGGAGTGTCTTCGCTTTTTGGAGAATAACAACGCGCGAAATAGATCGCTCGAGATAGAGATCCATCAAATTGTGGAGCGGGTGCGTGTCTCGTCATGCCTGGGATCATCTAGTTAACGAATGTGAACAGCTGGAGCATGCCAGGATGGTAGCAACGGCTTCCGGTGATCCTTGTCGAGCATCCCACTTGCCCAGACCCAGTCCTCGAGCAAGGAGCGCATCCGTCGACTCGAACTCTATCGCGTCCGCTGGACCTCGCTAGGGTCACGTTAGCACCTGAAGCGGTGTCTCCTTCGACCATGTTATTCATAGCACAACTCGATAATCAGATTCATATGATAACTACCCGAATGGACGCTCTTGTATCAGAGTGGACTACCTTGATCGAATCAGCCGCAAGGCAGTGAAGCCAATGTCTATTTTTTTTCCGCAGAGACCCAACCAGTTATAGTTCACGGATGGGGTTGACATGGGCACGCTCTAGGATGTCCTACGTTACTCTGAGAGACCCGTTTCTGATCGGAGAGCAAAAGACTGCAAGGCGATGTCGACGATCACAGAGAGACCCATCTGATGTGCGACTCCCACACGTACGTTTTCTTGGTGATTCATGCGCATCCGTGTCCATCTAACCTATGCTACGCAGCTCCTGGAGGATGATCTCGACACTGAGGCAAGCATGGAACTCGCGTTGCCCTCGTGCCCACTATCATTCTCGGGCCACCTGCGGTTGCAACTGCTCACACTCTGAGCTCTGAAGGGGATCTCGTGTTATTACCGTTTTCCCCAAGACATGTCTCTTCACCCCCGCCTGATACTCCCCTGACCCCTTCCCGTAGTGCATGTTGCAGCCCTGGCTCGCAGGACATCAAAATAGTACAAGTGGCTCTAGATGTCGCTCGGACGCTCCTGTTGCAAAAGGAGGAAGCGCTAGTCCAGCTCCGTGCGGAGATGGAGAGATTCCAGCAAGAGACGCAGGCGCAATCTCTGGGGGACCGTGACGGTGACGGGGGGTGATATCTTGACCAAGATCTGATCTAAAATCGCCCATCTTGCTTTCACTTTCGTTCAACGTGCGGTTCCTATGAATAGTCTCGCCCTGCTTCTCGTTCTTGCTTCCCAAATGTGAATCTGTATATACACCGCATCTTCCAAGTAGGTGTTGATTCTACCGGTAGCGTGTAACGCAAATCATGGCATGATATATCGAACAAGAAAGTTGAAAGTCACCCCAAGAACAATACACAAGATCAGAGAACCGGACGTCACTTGAACCCTGCAACAGGAGGTCGAGAGGACTCCGGTTCGCAAATCGCGGATGGCCTTTGTAATCCATCATAAATCCTGGCCATGATCCCATCCCGGTGATCGCATTGCTAAAAAGAGAACGTATGGCTATCAGGAATTGATGGAACAGGGATTTCGGGGCTCCCGCTCAGGCTAAAAGCAAGAGTCAGATTTGGTGCGGCCTGCGATGGTTCTTCGCTGTAGCGGTGTAAATAGCGAGTAAATCCATGGCGTTGCATTACTGAAGGAAGCGCTCACCTTGCCAAGGGTCCACCGGCGGTCGGTATCGTGCTGGCTTCGGCGAGGTGCTTAGCTCTGTCCAACGTTGGTCTCAGCATCTGTCAAGAATCTGCTTCGCCGTCAAGGAACTCACAGGTTTGCGGCCTGATTTTTCCAGGGCCTAGTGATCTCGTATGCACTTTTACCTTGATCGATCCCTGGAATAACAACAGGGTCAGAAAAAGGTTCTTGAGGACCACTGGCAGGCAAGAAAGTCACCTAGAGCGAGCGTGAAGAGAAGGTTCCTGAAAGACTTGGAATCTTCAATGTATTCGGGTGATGGGGTACCGCGATGCTTCCTGACCCTCGTTAGGGGTACGTAGGCACCTTCCCATCCCACCATCTGATTGAGCTGGTGAACCTGGTTTACATACCACAACAAACTCCCAGTTTCATCCGAACGAATCTTCGTGAACACTACCACCGGTATAACATAGACTCTGGAGTATTTGGTGTAAATTTCGTGAAACTGTTGCCAGTCAAGCTGGGCATCCAGGATTGTCTTAGAAGCGTCAACAATCCACATGAGGACGAGTGGCCCAGCTTGCCAAGATGCGAGCTCGCTAATGTAGCTGGTCAGCCTTGTCATGGAGTAACAGTTACCAGGAGCTCCAGTGTCGACGCCAGTGAGACCCGGCGTATCCCAAAGCCGACAACACAGCTCAGCTTGAACGACGATATGGTAGACAGAGGTATGTGCAGTGCATGGACGACCGTTGCGCGACACACTGGCAGCGGCGCCAGCGTGGTCGGGGATGCTTCTGACCATATTTATGAGGGAGCTCTTCCCGACGCCTGTTTGACCGGCAAAGAGAACACCGGTCTTGCGCCACCACCACTGCGATCCAGCTCTTGGGAAAGACAGCAGCGATGGTTCAGGAACAAGCCATAAATTCAGAGTCTATAGTAATATCAAAATATAATGTTTCTGCAGTAAAGTTAGACTTACTCGGGGCATGGACATGACAGGATTCTGCCGTGGTCCGACCCTGTCCGGGGCAAGGTTTATCAGGGATGAAGAAATGCTTCAATGACGGTACCCACACATAACCTTCTAGAGCAGAAGAGTGGCAGACTAGGGATTGCCGTGGGCGATCGTGATACTTTTCCGGAGTAAGCTCCACCGAGACTGAAGCCTGAGCACACACAACGGGGACGTAGACTTCGGACCACGACGGCGAGTCGGTCACGCTTTGGAGAAGGGTAGCCAGAACCAAAGTTTGTGCTATTGTTGGGAACCCACTCATACCCTGACGCAGAAAGCAGGGACTGCAAGCAGCCCCACTCCTTGTCAAATAATCCCATGACTTCTATGATCTTGTCTTCGGAAATTAAACTGGGTTGTCCTTCGCCCCAGTCTGCTTCATCCGCCTTGGCGATAACTTTTTCTTCTGTTGGTTCGAACCCAGCCAAATTCAGCATTCGATGCAAAACCTCTAAGCATGCGTCGGGATTTTGTCCACAAAGCCAACTTGAACAACTAAGGGTGGAGTTATCCATAAGAGATGTATTAATCACTTGCAACAGCGCTCCAGAGGCGGAAATAATCTTCCCTAGTCGATCTACCTGTAGGGAGTAGAGTTCTCTGGCATCGTTTACTGTCGACCTCAGTTTACGTGAGAGCGTGAGGATTGTGAGCAGTGTTCTCTCGTCCTATACGAAAATAGGTTGGTAGTAAATATCAACATGATGCTCATGAGCAAAGGTTCCATGATGAACTCACTTTACTTCCGAGATTCGCCAACAACATAGCCCGATGCCTTGAACAATATACGCAATCAAGCTTCCAGCAATGAGGAGTTGCCGGGGACTCGCTGAAAGCAAGATGGCAACGTTCGAGCACCTGGCGCAACACAATGTCTCCGTTGGCTGCGATGGCATGTATGTCAGGATTATGATGCGCGGATTTCCCCATCAGCTCCGGGTGCACTTCCAAGATCCTCGAGGGAATCGGGGCATCCACGGAGAGCAAAAATTCCAGTAAGGATAGGTGTCCTTCGGCCGCAGCCGAAGCAACTATAACAAGCACATCACCAAGGGGCCAAGGAGGTAGATCATGTCTAATCTGAACTAGCCTCCGTACCATGGCTAGGAGATCTGTCTCCGAAACCTGGTGGTGAACCCTGTACCGGTTTTGGTTCAGCGGGATAAGGACACCCTCATCTTGGTAGTCCGTTGTGCATTCTGCAAATTCATCGGCTTGTAGCAAAATTGAGACGAAACGAGGTGGATAGTCGCAATAAGGTCCACGAAAGATGTTCCGGTATAAGGTTTGTGGTATTGCAGCGCTTCCTTCCTTCAAAAATAGGTCAAACAGCGCGCTGTCTTCTCGTTCGAGGGCTGCCTCGAGTGGCAACCTACTAATAAATATCGAGTCGCCCAGCAGTCCATCGATATCCCAACCCTTGCAGTTCACGTCGACGCCGTGCAATAGCAGTATCCTGGCGTGCTCGACCTTCTCAAAACGCACAGCATGTACAAGGGGATTCGAGTCGAATTCTGCTGTGGGGGGAACACGTCTTAGGAAATGCTGCAAGTATGACCCGGGAAACGCAGAGATCAGGACACAGATGATGAAGTCGTGATTTGGGGTTATCCATGATTGGTAAGAGCGGTACGACGAAGCGAAGTTGCACATATGCGCCCATTGAGAAGAATAGTTTTGTATTTTTGATTGAAGGGTGGCCATGGAGTCTAGCACATCATCATTCGCTGATTCGAGATGGGCAAGGTGATCGAAACCGCAAGAAAACACGTAATCCAAAAGTGGTCGGGACTCGAGAGATAATGATGAAACTGCACCCGTGGACTTTGGATATACCTCGGTTTCGAAAGGTTCAAGAGAGGATGCAATGTAGCACAAGCACGACTGGAAGACCTGCATATGGGCCTCCCGTAGATTGATATGGTACTCCGGCAGTTTTGTCCTGTTAAGAGCGCCCATGAGATACTCCTTCATATATTATCAATCTAGCGTAACACAATTGAGGAGTTGGATGCCACCACTCACCTTGACACTGAAATGCGACAAGTTGATAATATCAGTATCTTCGTCGTACACCACAAGACTTCCAAGTACATCCAATAGCACAGATTTACTGGCGGGGGAAATGGCTTGGTTCAGTTGCCAATTCTGAAGGTCTATGGACAGTGCCTCGAGCATTTCCGTGATGCTAAGGGGTCGCGATGTTGTCACGAGCCACACAAGGGCGCGCAGAGCAACCTTTTTCCCTAACGGCCGTTGGTCGATATCAAGCAAAATTCTTTCGTATGTCGCGTCGAGGCCTATTGGAAGATTCTCCAGTGCTTCCTGGAAGTCTTGGAGGGTGACACATCCTCTCAAAGTGTCAAGTTGACACTGAACCCACCGAAACCTATGAAGTAGTTGAGCAAGAGGTAGAGTACTGGGTATGAGACGAACATCCCGTCCGCTTTTCGAGAAAGCGTCGAATGAACCTTCTTCTTCAATGCTGGATGAAGACCACCTAGCTGAGGATGAAAATCCATCGTTTGGCTAACATGTAGCTCGATGTCTGCAGAGACATATCCTTCCATCTTATCTATTATGGCAACTGTGGGAAGGCTTCTCAAGTTATGCCTGACGACTTCAATTGGGCGGCTGCTCACGAAGAGCCGTAATCCATTTCTATGTAGCTCGAGGAGGGCAAGAAGGAGGCGATCGACATCTTTACATTCATCCAAGGCATCAATGACGATAAAGGGCTTTTGAATGAACTGGTCCGCAACCCGCGAGACCCAGGAAGACAGATATGAGATATCGGTGGGTGATGTTTTCCACTTATGTTTCTCCTCGACCAATTCGTCGACAACACGGCGAGCACTGACCTTGACCTTCCCAGGGTAAAATTGAGCCAGTAACTGATAGAGCAGGGATCGTAGGACCTCTGTAGGATCCGTGGTTCTTTCTGTCCCAAAATCGCAGTAAAAGGATGCGCAGGGTTCCCTTGTGCACGTCATTTCCAGTTGTTCTATGACATGAGCCCTTTAATCAAGTTCAGCCTCACCATTATGACAGGCGTCAGCGAGCGGACGCACACCAAAACTGACTTCCCGGTCCCGGCTGGATGTTTAGCCACATAAACATAGAAAGCTTCATCTAGTCTCTGAAACATACCTTTCCCTTGCAGCAACAGGAACGAAATCTGGCTACTAACCCATGCTTTGTACTCATCAGTTTCGGGCAGCCAAGTGCATGTACCATCCCGCCGTTGTGACAGAGTAGCTCTATGCCTGTCGAGACATCTGAATCCATCGAGCCATTGCAGAATAACATCTATCTCTCCCACTGTAAGAGGATATATGCGTTAAAGGGTTGGTTTCAACAGAAATCAATTGAGGATTCATACATTCGATATAATCCTCAATGGCATCTCTTTCAGTGAAGTCTGGGATGTTATCGGATGCAGTGCTACTTATTTTAGTTGTAATGACACTATTCATGAAGCTCTAGTAAGCGAATTGAAGATTGTTCTATTGTCAGGACTTACTTCAAGTTGATCGTGGGCGGATGTCTACCATATTGCATGGGCAGCTGACTGGCGTATTCGTGCATCGTGGTACCGGTTCCAGGTCCATGATATACGCTTTCATTAACCACAGTGTCGCAAGTTTTTGTTCGTAGTGGATCTGCCGTCGAAGGGCGAGAAACAAAGGATGAATCGCAAGGGTCGGTGGAGTTCATTAGGTGACTTCGGAAATACAGTGAATTCACAGGTATAGTCAACGCCTGAGAAGAAATCTTACCGGAGACTCGGAGGCACGCTGTCATCCTCCTCGGATAGTGTGCTCTGCCGGCTGAAATGACCAAGGGACTTGCCATCAGTCGAAGCTGTACTTGGAGAAGCAACTGGTGTATTGATCATGGATATGTGGTCTCTATGTGTCAGTGCTAAGCTCAGCTACGATCGGTGCAGTGATCCGAACACTTACGATGAACCTAGGGCGAGCAGGTAATCAAAATATTCCCGGTGTTTACGAAGAATTTCGGCAGCCTCATGGATTTGATAGTCTGGAATGGAGTTCGTTCTAGATATTACCACATCAAAGAAAGCTCGTGACGGAGGGTCGACTTTGATTGCTTTCTTCGCCTCGTCCAACGCGAGTTGACATACGACATGCCCATTAGTGGTTATCCAGCACTGGAGCCGCTCATCGAGAGGAAAACTTGTGACCGTGCAATGGTTCAGGGATTCTATGGCTCTTTTGGATGCAGACTTGATGCTTTGCAACCAAGATAAAACGCAACAGATATGCGGACCACTAACTCCTCCAGGCCACGAGCTTGCTTCCGAAATCGCCTGATGAAGCTCATGAGAAACTTTTGCAATTTGATGATCGTCGCTTGGGGTAACTCTGACATGATGAACAGGACCCACAGCACAATAGGCTATCAAGGCGACAGACGAGCGATGGGGTGACTTTCGAAGGGGGTTTAGTACTATTTCAACGGAAAAGTGAACCAACCTGGACCGTGTGACTTATAATGGTGAATCGATGCCCAACTTGCGAGATGCAGCGCGACCGCCGCAGAACCAGTGAGCGCCACCGTCCTAATATTCTGTTGAGTCTGCGAGTACGACCAAACAGATACAAGCTACGCTCGGCCTCACGTGCCGGGCGTAGGATCACTAATACATATGAAATACAATACTATAGTATATCAGCGACATTGTAACATAGGGGTACAGTAGCGATAATCGATTCTTGCCCCCACCATCGTCCGCGGCAAGTTTCCGAGTGACCTCGACAAAAGGTTATGAGCCCCATCTCGCTCTTCTGATCTGCAAAAAAGAAAACCTACCAATTTAACAATGTCTTCGCCTAACGCACACACCCCTATCCAATCATCCAATCCGCCCTCGTCCACTGTAACCCCTATCTCCCCGAGCCAACCCACGACTTCACCTGCCGTATCCACACAACCGGTACCTGCGCCTGTCGCACCCACCCAACCGGTACCTACCATAAACAATCCCCATATTGATACTACTATCCCTAAAATCGATGACCTAAAAGAGCACAATTGGCTACCTTGGAGTATGTGTATGAAGGCTATATTCAAAGAACACCGCTTCATGGACATCATTCGTGGCTTACCTAAGCCTACCGACCCCGCTGTTGCTGCAATTTGGGAGCAAAAAGAGGATGCAGTGCAATCGCTGATTTTGAGATCCCTTAGCAATGAAGAAATGTCTTACATTCGACATTGTGAATCGGCCAATCAAATGTGGGAAACCCTACACGGCAAACACGAACCCCGTGGCCCCCAATCTATTTTCGCCAATACACGCACTCTTTATTACAGCCACTGCCCTGAAGGTGTCAGCATCGCGACCCACTTAAACACCTTATGTGATACATGTGAAAACCTTGCCCTTTCTGGCCAGTATGTTTCAGATACAGATTTTAAAACAATGATCGCTTCTTCCCTTCCTTGGAGCTGGGAGGCGTATACTCAAGGTCTATTGGGAGCTCAAGGTAACACTGCGACCCATATA
>JBBPTY010000757.1:0-13799 GCA_038094335.1 Tylopilus aff. striatulus | reverse complement strand
ACGGAACACGTACGAGACTATGGGCGAGAAGGTGGACTCACCACTTTGCAAAGTTTGTCTGTTCTTCACGAGAATATGGATCTTTGAATCCTGTAAGAGGATCAGATATTGACAAGGATGATATACGAAGATGAACATACCACTACGCTTCCAGAACAAGCTGTGCGTCAAAAAGTCCTTTGGTCGGTCCGGTTCCGGTCGTAACTTGTTCGTAATATGCTGGAGCTCGTTGTTTCCTCTACACTCGGCCGGGGTCTTGGCTCTGCAGTAGTCGACATGGACGTGCCTGCCGAGCGCTTGGCACACCAGACTACACATCATCGGTGCTCCTTCGTCGTTTGTCGAGAATCGTCTTCCTTCGACCTCGAGGCCTTCTTCATCTGGACCATCAACGGACCATCGCACATTTGACATTGAACCATGGCGAGTTTCATGTTCTTGTTGGGAGTGGCCTTCAGATAAAGTTAGCCCTCGCGATCAAGTCATACGTATAAATATTATCATACCCAAGGGAAGTATGCAGTAATACCGGCAACTTCCGCACCTATTCTCATGTTAGTTGAAGAGATACGTATGATCGACTCAGTTGACCTTGCTTGACAGTAGTGAACGACGTCTGGGTCCAGACTATGATCGTGCGAGCCTTCATGCTGTAGCTGACCCACAGGGATAAGCTTGACGCATTTAAGTCGCTTTGCGACTGGTTATGACTTGTAAGTAAGACATTCAATTATGCGCTAGGAAGAATTTACCTTGCGAGTACTACGCCAATGCATCGGGTAGGTTTAGTCCTCGGACGTTTATGCTAAGAAGACGCACCCTTGTGTACTGGAAGCACTCATGCATCCCTTTAAACGTTTCCTCGACCGATTCTGGAGCAGTGTCAATTTCACAAACACCAGGGGCGGTGCACCGCTGAGAACAAGTATGCGGTTTCCTACAGAAGATAATTCACTTTACAGTTCTGAAGAAGAAGAACGCTAGATCACATACCCGCAAAGATGAACTGCATCGGTTTCCAATGCGTGCAAGTGATCAGGGCTTGAACAGAGCCGCTTGCAAAGTTGGCAGGGTACAGGACAGTATTGTATGTCGCATTGATGCCTTTCGTGCTCGACGTCGCTGAACAGACAAGAGATTAAATGAAGATGGTACGAGCGATAGATAGAGCACCTACACAGAGATTCTGCACCTCCCTTTGCACCCTTGCCATCCGTTTGGGATTGTCGACGAGGTGAGATCGCACGGCTGCAGAATGTGAAGTCTATAAGATATATCGCGAGATGTAAATAAGGGTAGCCACCTCGCCGCAAGCATGTACCACCGCTGCGCATTGGTGGCCATCGTCTTCGTGTCCCGAAACCTTAACATTAGAGTAAGTGACTGTAAGTGATGTCATTGAATATCAGCATACTTTAGCACATCCTTCAAGACATCCTTTTTTACCACGGAGCTTGCATGGCGCACCGCACAAATGAATGTCAACCGAGCATCTGGCAGTAGTCACGATCGATCATAAGAAGTTTGCAGGAAGAAGCTCGCTCACACATGTTTTCCAGAGTGACCAGCTCTGGGGAAGAAATGAAAATGGTTCGCTGTTCACATCCGGATTGTACTTACGCCATTGAGCATTTCCTGTCTTTCCCCTCGTCCGCTTCCGCACAATACTCGCAGAATTGCGTGCAAATATGCATTGTCTTGCAGTCATGGGCGCCCTCGTGGAATCGACTCTGAATACAGAATAATTGGCAGGTGGCACACTGCATTTGACAGAGTTGTACGCTGCTTTTTAGGTCAATCACAGCGCCTTCGAGCGTCCGCTGCAGCTCCATGACGCTCGCATGAGCGGCCTGGAAACGGGTCAAGTTGGACTTCACCCATGCCCGTACATGGTCGACGCGCATTTCTGCCAGGTCTTCCAGGTACTGAGCGAGCTCGTCCGCCCACTGAGTATCGGGAACAAGCTGGCGGGAACCATACTCGTCCCATTCTGTGACCAGCACATCTAGGACTTCTTCGCGATTCATGGTTTCAGAATGCTCAAGGTCCGCAACAAAGAAACGCGCATCGGTATCTGGACAGTCGATCGGCACGTCCGAGTCGAAGTTCTGAGGAACGCACGTTTCATCACTTATTCTTGAGAGCATAACGGACCTTACCTTCAGCAGCTCGATCTCGGGCTCCACCTCTTGCATGCCAAAGGCTAGGGCGATGGGTAATA
Organism: Tylopilus aff. striatulus; assembly: GCA_038094335.1. NCBI lineage: Eukaryota > Fungi > Basidiomycota > Agaricomycetes > Boletales > Boletaceae > Tylopilus > Tylopilus aff. striatulus. Next base: position 11,578 of record JBBPTY010000757.1, on the reverse strand, counting down.
AGGTCAGCAGTAACTGTGAGCGGTGGGAGGCCATCGTTTCTAGGAGAAAAAAATGAGGGCCACAATAAAGTAGAAGACCCTGACACCTACGAGTAAGTGCCCCCCAGTCATTCGCCTGGGAAAATATTAGGTGTGTGTCAGTCTATAGACGATTGGGGTTACCTTGAGTTTCGCCATTAAAGTCTTCATCAAGTGCAGGAATTCTCCTGCGGCCTCGTGTGTCACTACCTGCTGATCAAGACGCCTCTTGAGTGTTGGGAACAGTCTGTAAAACTCCTTTGATTCGATAACAGGCCTATTGAAACGACATTATCATGCGGTGTTACAAGGCATAACCATCGAATCTTACCAGGGGATAATATTGAGCTTGCCGCCGTGTAGACGAGAAATGAAGTTGGCGTCTTGCTCTTCTTCGACTATTTGCTGGAACTTGAGCGAGAATCTTGATAGGATCCTTGTCAGAAAGAGAAGAAACAGTTTGCTCAGGGTGCTCACTCTCGGGCAATCTCTACCTTGTCAGAGTCGACTACGTCCTTGATTATGATCACTAAAGTAGATTGGAAGAGTGTGGGATTAGCGATGGGGTCGAGGACAGTCGAACTAGATTGGAAGGATTGGAATAGCCCAGTTTGAATGTCACGGCTGAGGGCAAAGTTATTGCGGAAAAGGACCTAAACACTAATGTCAGAGGCTACTCTTCTCTACCAATAGATACAACAACGCACTAGATTGGAAATTGCTGTATTAAAGAGAACAAGAAGGGTGTCTTCCTGGGCTGAGCGCTCTATACTGTGGACACCTGCGCGAGTGACATAGACACAGACGATTGGGAACGAGTCCAGAAAACGCACCTTCAAAATCAAGTGCAACGATTAGTGCCTCTTCAGTCGGGGTTACCGACATCCAGACTCCTTCCGTAGTTCGCATTGCCGACCCAGCGAATGACGTGTCAACGAGATGGTTGAGAGTGAAGCTTTTCCCCACGGATTGCTCCCCCATTGAAGATACCACGCGAACACGCTGCGAAACAGCATCAGAGCATGAAGCAGTCGAGCGTGCGAATAAGAGGTTCACACCTTGTCTGCCATGTAAGACTGGAATATGGACTCGTACCAACCGAAGGATATTGAATCGACAATGCGATTGATCTCGGCACCAAGTAACGACTTCTCGACTTCGATGGAATATACCCCGTCTTTCAACGGAATGAAACGATTGTCCCTAGCGAGCGCCAAATGGATGGGGATCAGGCAGAAAATGTCGACGACCCATTCTCCAACCTTGAAAGTGGATATGTCAGGCCAATCTGCGCCAGAGGAAAAGTTTGCAACGAAGCTGTCGAACGACGTCGCAGTGATATGCAATGTGCTCAGCCTGTCTCCAGTTGGTTTCTTCGTCGTCTTTTCAAAGGTCTCGATCATCTCAGTGAAGTGAGGTGGATAACGATTGTGATCTCGATCAGTGACGAAGAGGATCGAACGACGATGGCGACCTGCCGAGGATATAGTGGCGCGTTGGACCGCAGGAAGAACGGGGAAGCGTGTCCATATATCGGCGTGACAATCCATGAGACAGTTGTGCAGTGTACGGCGAGCATCCCTCGATAAAGCGCTGCTGCCGGCCTTTTCCTTGAACATGAACTCGGTGACTTTCCTGGTGATATCGAATGCGACGGAGCTGCAGGTGCGAGAGGACAGGTCCAACTTCAAGAGGTATACAGCACTCCTGCGAACAAGCGAGGTAATGACCAGGCTACTGTCTCCCACCCAGTCCGAGATAGGGAGTGGAACCCCATTGGTAGACCCAAAAGTGCTCCAATGGTAGGCGACAATGTTAGTGGAGGTGTCATCAGAGCAAACGACGAAGAAGCATGAGCCGTCGGGCGAGGAGTGCACATCGATTGGGGAGTGATGAAGATCCAACGAAGCGGGCCTGCGTACTCGTCAAGATCTTAATCAGAGTCGAATGCCACAGGTGCATACCGGAATTGCATAGTAGTGAGTGAAAACACGCGAGCGATGGCTTGAGAATCGATAAGCAAAAGCTCCTCACTCCCGCAGGTAAAACGCGCTTTCTTGATTGTCGTCCCTTCACTGTACCATGAACTCAGGTTGATAGCGCTTCCAGTTGCAGTGAATCCTCGACTATCATCGTAGACAAAGACATTTAACTGCAGCTGAGAAATCGTCAGTTCTAGCCCGTGTCCGAAACGCCAACCGGCAGAGTACCTTTTCACTGGAAATGAGAGCAAGCATGGCTTGGGATTCGTCAAATGCCAGCACGAATTCGTCACCGATCTTATCCCGATGGAATAGTTTCCCACGCTCGCGGCCGATAGAGTTTTCTATATTATTGAGGTGATCCAAGTAAAGGTGGAGGTTGGCATTACGATCCTCCAGTACGAGAAACAGTCTGTCACCCTCAAGTAGTTGTGAGTAGCTGAATGCATGTTAGCCATTATACACGAAAAGGACAAGTGTTGATCCTACGATATCGTGAATCCAATCGGTAGCCGAAAGGAGTACGACTCTTTGAAGCGTGGATTCGGGACCTTGGTTGCGTCGAGTTGTAGCTCATGTTGATCTTGTGTCGTCAGGTGCATGAGATGAATGGTGAACAACAACGAAGCTTCTTTCAGTGTCTCTCGACGACCAGTGATGTCAAAGCTTTGTGGATCTGCAGCTCTTCGTTAGCCCGGGAGGACATCTCTTTGAGCCTGGACTCACGTTTGTCACGTTGAAAACGAAAGTTCTTACATTGTACAACGGACAGAAGACGTAGGGTGTGCCTAAAAGACCATGAAGTAATGAGGTAATCCGGTCTTGAAAGTAGAAAGCAGAGCCTTACGGAGAATCGCATGACTGAGACAGGGAATTCACCTTCTCGATCAGAGATCGTCCCAGTTCACGGACTTCTTGTTCAATTCTGCGATCCACTTCTAGCTTCAGCTGCGCACAGATATCGTCTAGTTGTATTTGATGGGCAGATTTAGTAAGGGTGCGAGACAGCTTGTCCACAACGCTTCCAAGGAATTTTTGAGCCTGATCCGTCGCAGCGATGATTGCCTCTTGCAAGAGAGGCATAGTGGACGAAAGTTCCTCGAGGTCAGCGATAAATTCGGGATCACTGATGAGAGAAGATTCATTGTTCCCTTCTTTGAGCATCTTTTCAGCGGCTTTGACATCAGTTGATGTGGCTTTAGATGGCTCGTTCGTTGGCGTCGCAATTTCGTGGAGGATAGTGGCTAGGGTGCTTAACAATTGCCGCTTGATGTCCCTGAAAACAGAGCGGACAAGTGTAGTCAATTGAGCTTCCGTCGCGTTAATGAGGCTCCGGGACAAATAGAGAACGAGTAGAATTTTTTCCTTGGATCTTCTAAAGCTTTCGTCGATGATATTCTTGCAATTGGATCGTCGGAGTTCATCATTGAAGTTCTCCGCAATGCGAGGGTGGATCGATGTTAGGTGAACATAAGATTCTGAGAAATCATGATCAACATAAAGTTGGGATCGTGAAACTACTCACCACGCAGCTCCGTTGCCTCTTCAGGGGTGAGTTCTGGCACACAGGCAAAGCACCGGCTACGATCAAGTGTACTGCGGGTTGCTCCTCAGCGGGGCGGCAAGGTGGGCACACTCGGAACGACAACGCACGGATAGTTAGAAAACACAGCATTTACAATTGCGAACCGGATCGCTGACTCCGTTTGCGATTTTGTCCCGCCCAACTGATTTCTAGCTTTCATTTCCTGAGTGCCCATGTCCTTCTGATATGCCGATCTGATGGCGTTGATTTGTTTCTGCCAGATACCACACTCGTCGGGGAAACGTTTGTTGAGCGCCAATCGAACGAGGTGATTCAGTGCTTTAGGATGGATATTTTCCGATATTTGCAAGCACTCTTTCAATCTGCAAGGGGTTGGAAAGATAGTTATGAAGGAAGTGTAGAAAGCATACAAGGCATCTTGCAGCAAGAATGCGCTGATCTTGAAAGGGCTGAGGGGCTTCACGCTACGTCTGGCAGGCAAGTATTTGGTTGTCATAAACCCTTGTCTCGTCTCGCCGAACAGCAAGCGTGGTTTGAACAAGTCCGGTTCCATGTCGCACTCTGGGTGTAGTTCGGTTACGGCGAGCTCATCGCAAGCACACTGGAACAACAGAAAATGAGATCGATGTTCATATAATGACTGGGAATGAAACGCACCTCAAATCCTTGGCGAACAGAGACCCCTTCCTCCTGTTCCTTTGTTTTCGCAACTTCAAAGGTAAATAACCGATCTGTATCATCTTCATCGGGACCAGTAAGCCGATCCTCGTTTATCGGGTCATTCCAAATCATAGATTTTGCATGGTCTTCGGAGATCAGGGCGATGAGTTGGTCGCAAATCTTCGTGAGGTATCTAAGCATCCAAACTTCAGCGTCCAATTTGTTTTCTAATCAAAAAGGCCTTGCCTCATGAAAGTGACGCGATTCCTGCGTACAGGTGGAGAAGCGTGGTCGTCCCATGTGGACTCTTCTGGCCAGTATATAGCGTACATCTTTTCCACTGCGCCGGCAGATTCTGGGATACGGTATACATATAGACCAGAACGGAGAGTCGGCTTCTCGCTCCGTTCATCCGGGGGACTGAGCAGTTTGGCCGCACTACCAAATAGTGAGCGCAAATATCTGATAGCCGGATGGCGACATACACAGTGTCGTCAATGACAGCTACGGAAACCAAGAATCGGACAATCTCCTCTTTGCTCCCGTAGATCCCGATGGGCTTGACTTGGAACTTGTCAAGCGCCTTGAAATCAACTTTTGTCAAGGACATATACGCGCCAGGAGATACTTCGTTCAAGAGGCGCTTGAGAGAATCTTGAGCAATGATAATCTTATCGACTTTGTAAATGTCAGAACCAGTCAAGAGAGGACGTCGAAGGTATCATACCCAGACCACTTGTGCCACGTTCACTGATTAAATCGAGGATACGATACATCGCTGGGATAGAGGAACAGATATCCTCTTCGGGATGAGAGGACTCGATGGCTTCCGGGTCGATGTCAATCTATAAGCCGTAAGTGACCATATCACTGCCATGGTCAGACGTTCACTCACATCTTCCAAGTCTTGATTGACCTGTTCTCCGTCGAGGTCTACGGATTCTGTGGCACCGATTTCCTCGTGTCCAACCTCACCACCGAGGCCAATGTTAAGGTAGGATGAGTCGGAGGACTCTGACTGCGAGTCTCCAAAGGCAGATATCGAGCCATGCTGTAGGTCGGATTCGTCCAAATCGTCATGGACCATCGTGAAAGTATCCTCTGAATATCTCTGAGATGTCAAGTGGACGTCGACATCAGACCCGTCGACTTCTAAGATGATGGACATGTTAAACGGCAAGCGCCAAATACAGCGCACGAGAAGGGTGAGAAAGTATGGGTACGGTTGTTGTTCTGCGGCCTGAACGAGGGCAGTGGCAGATGAGCATTAATACTAGTAGCTTTGTGGGTCCATTTGTTGATCCCCGCCCGGACATAAGGAGGTAAGCCACAGCATGGGACACTGCATCGTAAACAAAGTAAGCGCTGATCCCCCAAATATAGTCATGAACGCAAAGCACGCACCAAGTTTGACTAAAGTTCAAGGGGTATGTGTAGGCGAAAGGTTTCTTATCGATGAAACCTTGATACTTGGGATGATGGGATTCTAGAAGTAGGGAACGAGTTCTTCGTGAGCGAGGTAATAGTGCTAGTCGGGCGAGCCCTGCCAGGGATGGTTTCAATGTCACATGCATAGTTCCGTATCGCTGCTGGAAACGTGGATAGAAAGTAGCAATTGTGCTGTCGGTGATGCGAGGTAGCAGAGCCTAGCCTATTATCTCGAGCCCCGTGATCAACTGAGTGCGGCGCTGAAAGTGGACACTGAGGGGGGTGTTTCAAAAAACAACAAGCCTAAACAGGACAAAGGTTCCGCATTATGCCCCACAACAATAAATACTAAGTTGGGTCACCTTGTGCGAATGCACGTTCGATGTTTCCACGCATGATGTCGGTGGAGAATTCAGCTTGGGGAAGATGCATCTGCACGACGTCATGGTGCGACAACTTGAACCTGATGGTTATAAGCAGGACAAGAACTCCTGGCGGAGAATTATAAGGCGGTAGCAATACTACTAGTAACAGCCTTTATTGCCCTTGCAATTGGTCAGGTGGTGCTCCCTCCCTCACGCTCACTGATCTGCCTACCAGCTCATCACTGAGCCTAGTCTCTATCTTCGATATCACGAAAATGGCCCACGACCATACTCCCGACCATTATCCCAAGCTCAACTATGGATCGGGAGCGAAATGGATCAAGAAGTTGACTCACAGTCGACTCGGGACGTTCCTTGGTGGTCACTTCCAAAACGTCAACCTCTCTTCAGTACTCTACCTCCACAGAGTCTATGGTCCCAACTATGTGGATCTTCAGGTCTGGAGCGCACCCGCGCTCACCAAACCCTTGTTCAAGGAAGCGATGCAACAAACATTCAAACCCGCAAAGAAAGGCGATTCGTTCGGACCGTCCTGTGAGTATCTCTGATACAAATCCCTCGTAATTAATCTTTCATCCACTCAAAAGGGGTACGACCGTCGTTCCTACAAACGGATGTGGCTGATATCGACTTAACTTGCTAGACAAATCACTGGTTCAAAGTCAAGATCTCGATCCCGTCCGATTGGAAGCAGTACGAACGCGTCCAGTGTGCGTTGTCTATGATTTACCATCCTCGATTCTGATGGCCTGGCAGTCGAGTTCGATCCAGGCTGTGAAGCCATGGTGTTTACCACAGATGGATTGCCATTGCAAGGCTCGTGGTCGTAATCGATCATCATTCATCCACTTCATGACATCTATAGGCATCACTGGTGGCGGTGGTGGTGACCGTCGCGTAGAACATATCATCCCTCGCGAAGCTGTCGAACGGGGCACTTATGAAATAGTCATCGAATCTAGTTGCAACGGCATGTTTGGTGTGCCATGGGGTGGTAACCAGATCTCGCCTCCTGATGTGGGACAACTCGTTTCCCCCTGGATCCATGCTGACACACGAATTCTAGATGAACAGATACTTCCAATTGGCGACCGCAGACATAGTGGTGCCCAACCAAGACGGATGTATGTCCAAGGCCAGTTTTGGTGCATGTGTTGATTCTTATTCTTAGGGCATCTCATGTGGGACTTCACCACGCTGAGGGAACTCGCCGATACCTTGCCAGGCAACAGCCCACTGCAAAACAAGGCCATGGTAACCGCGAATGCGATCATGAATGCATTCAAAACCGGCGATGCCAAGAACATCCAGGAAATGAGAGATATCGCGGAAGAAGTCTTCGGAAAAGGTTGGCATGCCAAAGGGGCGGACATTTACAAAGAAGGTCCAGAAAAGGCGCAAGTCATTGGTGTCTCGTACTGCCACATTGTGAGGTGTTATACCGTATACTGAGAGCTCGCTAACGTGCATGCAGGATACAGCGTGGCTATGGCCGTATCGAGTCACCCAGCAGAAGACAGCGAGATCGTGGTCGACCCAAATCGATCTTATGGAGCGTTATCCAGAACACACATTTGTTTGCACCCAGGCACAGCAATTCAAATGGCTCGAAGAGGTAATGTTGTCTCTAGCTTGTACTTATGGTGGGTGAAGTAACTGACCATAGCGCATATAGCAATATCCTCCTCTATTTAAGAGGATTCAAGAAAAGGTCGCATCTGGACAGTTTCATATCATCGGTGGCGCCTGGGTTGAAAACGACGGGAATATGCCATCCGGTGAAGCCCTTATTCGCCAGTTTGTATATGGCCAACGGTACTTCGAATCTCGTTTCGGCCATCGTTGCGAAACAGCTTTTCTACCTGACTCGTTTGGGTTGACTGCCGCGTATCCCCAGTTAATCAGAGATTCGGGGATGAAGTATTTCTTCACGCAAAAGCTATCCTGGTAAGTGACGTACTCAGCTGCTGCAGAGAGTGTCTCATGACTGGTGACAGGAACAACGTGTATGTCATTCAGTTTAGGTTGGACCTATTCCATAACACTCAATATTGGCAGAAATGTCTTTCCTCATTCAACATTCAACTGGGTTGGGATCGACGGCTCTCAAGTATTCTGTCACATGACCCCAGTCGGTAAGAGATCCCCATCGCTCGCATAGGCAAATGGTCGTCATGGAACTATGTATGTAGATACCTACACCGCGCAAGCAACCGTTGGTGATGTAAATAAAGGCATCTCAAACCACAAGGTCAGTTTCATCATCATTTAGTACTTTTCGTTACTCATTCACGACAGAATCTTGAATCCAACGCTTCTGCTCTTCTCGTCTTCGGCAATGGTGACGGCGGCGGCGGCGCTCTTCCAAAGATGCTTGAGAATGTGCGTTCGCACTACAGATTGCATCACGCCGTTAACAGTTTCATAGCTTCGTCGAATTCGCGCAGCCAACAACAACTATCGTGACCTCCCCCCAGTGAGCATGGGTAGCACCGTAGAGCAGTTCTTCAAAGATATAGAACGCGAATCAAAGGAAGGCCAAATGCTCCCAGTTTGGTACGTATATTTTGGTTCCCTTTCTGCTGTGTTGCTCATGACTACAGGCGTGGGGAACTGTATCTCGAGGTATGTTGCTTTTTGTTGCATGATGTTATAATTGATCTTATTATTTCATCAGTTCCATCGTGGCACATACACCTCTCACGGTGAGTGGAGCTTATCATCCATGTTGATGACCTATAGATCTCAAATTAAACAGGCTCCATTAAAAAGGGGAATAGGAAGTGCGAGATCTTGTTGAGAGATGTTGAGGTATGGAGGCACCCTGATGACAATCTGAACGCAGATTAAACCGTTATAGCGCTTGACAACTCTAGCAACTCTCCTCAAACCCGAATCGAGTTCTTTTGTATACCCGAAGGCGACAATCGATGATTGTTGGGAGAAGGTACTCCTGAATCAATGTTTGTCCATGAAACTTGAATGTTTCGTTCCGTAATGACTAATCGCCCCTTCTAGTCCACGATGGTACGTTTAACATGAACACTGGATTTTTTTGTCGGGTCTGATTCTTTGGATCTCAGTTCTTCCCGGATCTGCTATGTAAGGCTCTCTACGAGGGAAGGGAAATACCAAGCTAACTATTCGATAGCGGAATGGTGTACGAAGATGCTGAAAAACTGTATTCCGAGGTACGGAAGGACTGTCAGGCTATTCTCGATAATGTTTTGGCTGTACTTCTTTCCGGCTGCATGCCACTTTCTGATGACGTCCCGGTGTCGCACCCACTCAACATCATCGCTGTCAACACTACCCCATTTGCTCGTCGAGATATTATCAAGATACCTATGGCCGGAGCCGGTCAGAATTTGCTCGTGAAGCCCGCACAGACAACCGCAGACGGGAAACATGCATACGTGCTGCTTGAAACTGAAGCAAACGGGATGCTTGCTCAGCCAGCAGTTTCATCCGCCGAATATGGACCCGTATCCGGTAATTTACCATCGCTTGACGCGTTTCGATCTAATCGTGGGGTTACAGTGTCCACCAACGGCTCGGACCACGTCATTCTGTGGAGCCGAAGCCTGCGGCTCACAATTTCTCAGGGACGCATCACCAGCTTGTATGATGTCAAACTCAAACGGGAGTTGATCTCGACTGGCACCACCGGTGGACTGGTAATCTTTGAGGATCGACCGAACTACTGGGATGCATGGGGTCTGTGCTGGAAAGTTAGATATGCTTTGGCACCTCTGACGCCTTCTACTCAGATGTCGAAATCCACCATTTGGAAAAGCCGACACCTCTTGAATTCTCCGGTTTCCGTGTAGTTGCTGAAGGCCCTCTCCGAGCTGCTGTGCAAACACAGGTCAAGTATGGACAGAGCCAAATTGATGTCACCGTACGTGTGAAGAATTTTGTCTTCCTCTTCATCTGTTGATCGGAATTCGATAGATCTCTCTCGATGCCTTTTCAAGTAAGCTACTCGAATACTGCAAGATATTCATGATCTGAGTGGCCCCTGTTGTAGCGACACTCAAGGCGAATTCGCGACCACTCTTTACCTTCGACGCCAAGGTGGACTGGCACGAGAGGCACAAAATCCTGAAATGTGAGTTCTCGTCCACCAGAGTCTCCGGTGTTTCATTAATTGTTCACTAGTCGAGTTACCACTTGACATCAATAACACGGTCGCAACATATGAATGCCAGTTCGGTTGGGTCCAACGACCAACGTACAAGAACACTACGCTCGACGCTGCTAAATTCGAAGTTTGTGGTCACAAGGTACGGTAATCTACTTTGGCGTTACTATTTCTAACCCTCGCCTAGTACGCAGACTTTAGTGAATACGGATATGGTGTCGCATTCTTATCCGAGTCCAAATACGGATACTCATGCCAAGGGAACGTCCTCCGCCTGTCTCTATTGAGGGCTGCAACGGCCCCCGATGCTGAGCAGGATCAAGGCACGTAGCCCCTTTCCATCTAATTCTGAGGAACTTATCCCCTCGCGGATAAATAGGCAAACATGAATTCTCGTGGGCGGTCATGCCACACGTCGGCTCATTCTTAGAGTCTGCTGTGCCAGAGGCCGCTTATATCTTCAATTCTCCTCTGCATCGTGAGTGAAGGTCCGAGCTGCCATGGTTTCATTGAAGAAGCTGACGTGCTTCCCGTATGCACAGTGAGAGTCGCGCCTCAGGATGTTCAGCATTATCCAGCGATCCTTTCTGCGTCACCATTTTGGCTGGAGGGCTCCCGTAATGTTTTCCTTGAAACGGTGAAACGAGGCGAGGACGACGACTTTGCATCCAAAAATGCAACCAAGACGGTCATCCTGAGGTTGTACGAAGCGTACGGCGGCCACGGACGCGTCCAACTCCGAATCTCCCCACGGGTCCGCGTGACAGAAGCTTACTTGACGAATTTACTTGAGGATCACAAGACGACGCTGCCGATGGTTGCTGATGTGAATGCTGCTAATGATGGTTCCACCTCCGCCAACACCTCCAGGCTCTTCTGGTTGGATTTGGATTTCCGTGGATTCGAAGTCAAGACTGTGAAGCTGGTCATCGCCAATGGGCTTGGAGTTTCCGACGTTGAATCAGATGAAAGTGCGAGGTAGGGTGTCCATGTGTGTTACTCCTGGGGGCGCGCCGAAAGGGTATATTTACATTCCCTTGTAGATCGTCAAGCCAAGACAGCTGGGTGAGTGTCCGGGAAGAATGAGCAAGCAGTCCGGTGTGCCCTCGTGATGTTGTACTATATTACCCGCTGTGCGTGTGAAAAGGAACCATCTTGGTTTGTGTAGGAGTAGTACAAATGCGCACAAATGTTGCATCGCCACTTAAGCTACCATGCCACTTGAGATTAAGTACCCGTCCGCAACTTGAAGATTCTGTTAGTTTAAGTTTGTCCTGTCGAGACCAACATTTGCGCTATCGATTAACATACGGATCCAGTAGCGTAAGCGTCTGGGCGAAGCTTACATAATACGTATTAACAGCGAGTCTTGCCAAGAAGTGTTTTGCTTCAACTATCACTCTGGAAACTTTCT
>JBBPTY010000756.1:0-13832 GCA_038094335.1 Tylopilus aff. striatulus | reverse complement strand
TGCAAACACCACTGTCCCCAGTCCAACCATCCTCCCTAGAGTCTTCACCACCCCTCCCCCCAACCCAGTCAACTCCCCAGTACCCATCATTATAAATCTCCCAATAGTCATGGCCACTGAACTTAAAGTGGCCCTCCTGACAGACTTCACTGGTAAACCAGAGGAAATCATCTGATGGGTTGAAGCCATGAAAGGATACTTCAGACTCAATGCTACCATCTATGACACAGATGAGAAAAAGATCTACATGATGCTTAACAAACTCAACACTGGAGTTGGAGCCAAGATCTCAGAATGTTGGTATGATAAGTTGACCGATCCAGCAGTAGGCAATGCAAAAAAGACCTTGGATAAGTTCACTGAGGATCTCGAGGGAATCATATTCCCCTTTGATATTAAGGCCACTGCTCACACAGATATAGGTCTACTCATTCAAACACCCATCAAAGACAAAAATGGAAAGATTATAGATGAGTTCCAAACCTACATCACTGAATTCCAAGACCTTGCAGCTCAAGCAGAGATACATGAACAGGCCACCCTGATTGATCACTTCTCCAAAGGACTGAATTACCAGCTTGCCACCATGATGCTGTCCATGACCCCCATCCCAGTCACCATCAACACCTGGATTGACCAATCCAAGATCTTCCACACTCAACAGATGCATCTCCAAGCCTTCAGAGGAGGGAAGGGTGTTTCCCTCCCTGCCAACTGTCCTGCCAGGGATCCCCAAGCAATGGACATAGATGGGATCACCCTCTGTAAGCTCACCCCCCTAGAACAAGCTAAATGTATCTGAGAAGGATGATGCTTCTGATGTAGAAAGAAAGGACACAATGCCCAACAATGCACCCAGTACACGAGCACCCCACCCAAGATCCCCCCTCACCCACAAAGTGTTTGAAACACAGAAACCTCCCTCATGACCCACTCTACCTCCAACCCCACCCCTTATACCCCCTCTGCCATCAAAATGTACATAACCTCCCTGAAAACTCTGGGAAAATCTGAACAAGAAGTCCTTCAAACCCTGAAAATGTGTTTTGAGGACCCTGGGGAGGAGGTAGTGGTAGCCCTTACTGATAACATGGATTTTTGAAATCAGAAGTAACTTCAGCATTTACTTCTGTAGATCTTGCTCATGTAATCACTGCTCTTCCCAATGAAAGAACTCTCCAAATCCCAGTGAAACTCAGAGTTGGGCAAGAATTCATCGAAACCTCTACACTCATTGACTGTGGAGCCACTGGTAACTTCATAGACATAGGCCTCCTCACCCTTACCAACTTCCCTCTGAAATGACTCTGTCAACCCATAGTTGCCCACAATGTGGACAGAACCCCCAATACCAAAGGAACAATCCATTGCAAAGCTAAAACTACCCTCCCAGTCCCTGGACATAAGAAAGAAGTTGAACTCATGGTGCTAAGCTTAGGACAAAAACAGGTAATCCTAGGAATGCCCTGGCTAAAGAAGTGGAATCCCAAGATCAACTGGAACTCTCACTTAATTGTCCTTCCTCGAAAACCCCACACCCCCATTGACCTCAATCTATCCCCCCAATGATACCTACTTCGATGGCTTGGATTAGACCAAGACCAAGAAACTGCCCTATGTCTTGCTCAAAGATATCTGGAGGATGCAGAGTCTCTTCATAAGTACCTCTCTCCAGGATATGACTGTGAATCAATCAACAAAATCACCATTGCAACCAAATTGGCCCAAGCTGAAGAACCCAGAAATATGACCATCCCAGAATGGTGTAAGGAATTTGAAGACATCTTCTCTAAGACCACCCACAACCAACTTCCACCCCACTGCCCCTATAACCATGTCATAGAACTTAAACCTTCATTTGTTCCTAAAATTGCCAAGGTTTATCTGTTGAACCCCACTGAAAAGGAAGCATGCAAGAACTTCATTGAAGAACACCTAAAGACAGGAAGAATCAAACCCTCGACATCCCCACAAGCCTCACTATTTTTCTTCATACCTAAGAAAGATGGCTTCCTTCGTCCATGCCAAGATTACAGATACCTCAACTCCCACACTATTTGCAATGCCTATCCCCTACCCCTGATCTCAGAACTCATTGATGAGATGAAAGATGCCACCTGGTTTATCAAATTTGACATTCAATGGGGCTACAACAATATTCGCCTTCGAGAGAAGGACCAATGGAAGGCCACATTCATCACCCTGCTTGGATTATTTGAGCCCACAGTCATGTTCTTTGGTTTCAACAACACACCCCCCACCTTTCAATCCTTTATAAACCATGTCTTCACTGATATGATCTCTAAGTGATGGCTGAAGGTCTACATGGACTGTTGGAATATTTAGATTATGTACGCTTTTATGCTTACATAAGCACTACTTACATCGCACCTAGTCTACCTTTAGTTCCTTAGTGACTACAGAGTATTCAACAGGTGTGTACTTACTTACTACCAATATAACAGTGACTACAGAGTATTCAACATGGACGACATCAGCATTCACACTAATGGAGACATTGAATTACACCACAAAAGGACTTGTAGAGTACCACATCAACTGAGGGAACATGGCCTATTCCTAAAACTGACTAAATGCCTCTTTGATACTAAGCAGATGGAGTTCCTAGGGATGATCATTGGACAAGGAAAGGTTGAAATGGACCCAATAAAATTGGAAGCAATCTGGACATGGAACCCCCCCACCAATGTCAAGGGAGTTTGCTCTTTCCTAGGATTTGCAAATTTCTATTGCAAATTTATCCCCAACTTCTCCAATGTCATCACACCACTAAATCTCCTGACCAGGAAAACTGAACCATGGGCTTGGACAACCCTCCAACAATGTACCTTTGAATCCCTCAAAGCCACATTCTCTGCTGCACTGGTACTTCATATCTCTGATGTCTCCTGCCCATTCACTCTTATGACTGATGCCTCACTCTTGGCAGCTGGAGCAGTTCTCATGCAACATGATGAGAATGGGGATCTTCACCCCTGCGCCTACTTCTCTAAGACATTCCTCCCCATGGAATGAAATTATGACATCTATGACAGAGAGCTCCTAGCAGTCATCCTAGCACTAGAAGAATGGTGACAATACCTTTTGGGAACCCCCCATTCTATCACTGTTCTCACTGACCATAAAAACCTGTTTTACCTCAAAGATCCCTGTAAACTATCCTGACAACAGGCACAATGGTCACTATTCCTACAAGATTTCCCCATTCTATGGCAAACTACTCCAGGAACTAAGATGGGCCCAGTGGATGCACTCTCCTGGAAGGAGGATGTAGACACCACCCATGACAATGTTAACACTCCCATCTGGACTGAACCTGCTGTCATCAATGCCTTAGATCTCACCCTTGCACAACACATCCAGAAATCCTCATTCTCTGATCCCTTAGTATTGAAGGCAATCGAAAACCTCCAAGATGGAAATCCACTATTCCCCAGGTCAAAACTTATGGACTGGTCCTACACTGATGGCCACCTCTATTACAAACATCAAATGTACATTCCCCCCTCAGAACATTCAGCCATCTTACACTCCTTACATGAATCCCCCACCTCTGGACACACAGGACACTATCATACCCAAGCCATTGTGGAAAGGGACTTCTGGTGGCTGGGACTAGCTACCTTTGTCAAGAACTTTGTCACTGGGTGTGCCACTTGCCAACAAAATAAAATAAACACCCACCCCACCACCCCAAGTCTAACCCCTATCCCCTCAGCATCCCCCCTCCCCTTTAAACAACTTTCAGTAGACCTTGTCACAGATCTGCCCCCCTCCCATGGTCATGATTCCTTAATGGTTGTGGTCAACCATGGTCTTACAAAGGGGGTAATTCTCATCCCTTGTTCAAAAACTATTGATGCCACAGGAGTCACACAAGCTTTCTTCAACCATGTATTCAAACACTTTGGTCTACACAACTCCATCATCTCTGATTGAGGTCCACAATTTGCATCTGCCCTTGCTCAAGAACTTGCCAGAATACTCAACTATGATGTCCACCTCTCTACTGCATATCACCCCCAGACTGATGGTCAAACAGAGTGGACCAACCAAGAGATAGAAACTTACCTCCAGATCTTCTGTGCTAACAACCCTTGAAAATGGTATGAATTCATCACCACAGCCGAATTTCATCACAACTCTGCCCCCCACTTCTCCACCAAAGTATCCCCTTTTTCACTTTTACTAGGCTATGAACCTCGAGTGTATCCCCCACTCAGCAAGACCTTCCTCCTGGCTTTTCAAAACTGCTTATCTTTCCTAGAAGAAGCTCAAAAAGAAGTCCTAGTAGCACATGAAACTGCCCATCAGATCATGATGGAACATAACACTAGGAGCTTCTCTCCATGGAAAATAGGGAACAAGGTTTGGCTAGAAGCCACTAATCTCCAGCTTCACTACCCATCCAGGAAATTAGCCCCCAAACACCATGGCCCATTTGAAATAACTCAGGTACTATCCCCACTCACATACAGATTAAAACTTCCTCCCATGTGGAAGATACATGATGTGTTCCATGCATCCCTTCTATCCCCATACAAAGAAACCAAAACACACAGTCCTAACTTCCTTCACCTCCCTCCTACTGTTATTGACTCTGAAGAAAAATATAAGGTTGATCAGATCATTTCTCATAGAAACACTGGACAAACCCAGAAATACCTGGTCACATGGAAAGGATATTCCTCCACAGAAAATACTTGGGAACCTAAGTCAAATCTCTCCACTCTCCTCCTTTCACAATATAAAAAGGAGCATGCACTGACCTAAGACGAAAACAAATGAGGATGAGGCATCTCTACATGAAGTACCCCCCTTGTATGACTGAATCCCAATCTCTCCCCTCTATCCACCCGATTGCCAAACCCTTTTGGACCTCTCAACACCTCTTTCACCTTCAAATTACCATCTCCATCATCATCCTACTGGTCATCCTTGTCTCCATAATTCTTTTTGTTACACAATCATGTCTATCCCGAATCCCCATGCTAGATGCCTCCAAGACCCTCCCCAGGAAAGTGACCTTGTACTGTTCCAACTCACCCTCACAGACAGCCACCTCACTCTCAACCTTGAAAACTTAATGGATACCAATTCCCCCTTACTTTTTCTTTTCTCCACTTATCTTGCCCAATGACACCTCACCTTTTTTGCCAATTTCATTGATAGGAATTCTCCCCTTTCCAACACCCATACTTGTTTCTTAACTACTATGCTTCTTCATTTACAATCTGACATTGACCTTTGACTTCTTCACACTTTATACCAACTAGGAATCTTGGACATGGTGAATGATGTCAACACCTCACTGTGAATCCTGGGACAAACCCACATCCCTACAGAACCCTCTTCTCCTATTGAATCTTCCCCTCTATCCCAAACCTCAGAGCTTCCAGTTTCCCCTCCCCACCTTGCAGTGCCACATGCAGCCATATCACCCTCACCACCCAGCAACTCCTACCCCCACTATTCCTTCCTGGGGTTACCTCCTACTCCCCCAGACTATTGAGCCCCAGACTATGGCTCTGATAACCCCCTTTACCTCACACCTGGGGATGGGCATGCTTATACAGTGTTGGTGAGTTCCCAATGACATAATAACATCCTACTGGCAGATCAACTGTCTTCTCCCCTACCCATCAAAAACATCAATGATGATACATCTTGGGATGACTCTGCTTATGCAAACACCTCTGGATCTCCAGGATATGAACCAAGGGATTAGTTTGAAGTGGTATTTCAAAATGTAAAAAGGGGGTAATGTTACAGTTGCCCATTTTATTGCTCCATTGTTCTTGTGCATAGCCTAGTTGGTATATTTCTATTCTTAACTCTTACAATGCTGTACATTCTTGCTTCTATAGACATAGCCTTCTGGTCATCTCTCTTGTGATGACTTAGTATCCCCATAGCCCATACTTCCTTATTTATACTTTCCCAGCCTGCCCTCAATTATATTGTTTCACCATATATACTTGACCCTCCATGTATATAGTTTCTTATGCTTGTTCTGCACAATTGTATGCTTAACCTTGTGTCCTTAAACTAAGGCCCATTCCCTTAGTCCTAAGTATTCTCTCCTCTAGCCCTTGAGTCCCTAGACATTGTGCCTCTCTGTGAGTGCCTCCTAGGATGATTAACCAATTGGTTTCACATACTGCATAACACAAGTCATGTTGGTCAAGTATCACTGGCCAAGTATGGCCCAGTCATTTTTAGTTCACTCAAAGTAAGTTCCAGTTGATATTTACATTCTTTCACATTAGTAGACATGTGTGGGCAAGTCTAGCTCCTGTCCAAGCATTTTTTAAACCATCTGAGTAGGATCATCCAAGACCTGGCAGTGGTGACCATGTGGCTGCATGTATGGTATTGCTTAGGTGGATCTGTTGGATTTTGGACCACACTGCTACCCACATTATGTAGTGTTAGTATTACTTTCCTACCTACACAGCTGACCCTGGCCATTGGACTGGGTGGCAGCACTTTTTTAAATTCCTCTTGTACAGTATTGGGTATGCATGGACTATAAAGCCCTATACATGGCACTTAATAGAAAGCTTTTCCCACTTAGAAGAGACTACCAGTGAGTGTCCAGGGAAGCTCCAAAGTAAGTGACCACCATAGGTCTTTCATTCATCACCTTTCTTCTCTCTTCTGGTGCCCAGCTGGTACTCTGCCCAGCTTGGCAGCCCCTATTTCCATGCAGTTGCACTTGGAGTCACTCAGACTCATTTTTATTTTCACTCAGGTTTGGTCAGCCCTCCCTTGTTAAGACTACCATTGCAGAACTAACTCAGTTGGAAACCTTTGGGATGATCACTCATTCCTTTTTTCTTTTTTCTTATTCACCTGCACTAAGGTGCTCCCTTGGAGTTCTGCTACAAGAGATATTTTTGTTGTCTTACACTGCCCTATCAATACAAGGGTGTACCCTACCTCCAGTGAAAAGAGGACTTCAGTGAGTCACAACCATGAGATGTTGTATCCATTTGGGACTTCAATAATCATGTCTCCAATAGTGCTTGCCTCAAAGTTCTGGTAGTTTGCAGCAACAAAGGACTTGGGAGGGATGTTAGTAAGTGACTCAAATTGATCACAGTACAGGGATATATGGCAGGTGGTCCCAGAGTCAAAGAGTTCAATCTGGTGACTGTCCCATTCATTGCTAACTTTCATTGCAGTGTTAAGTTTGAGAGGAGCATATGTAGCATCATCTGCAGTGCCATTGCCTTCCACATTAAGGACTTCATCATCTGATAGAGGATCCTCCTCAGTAAGTGAGAACAAATCATCTTCATCAATGCTACCTTCACAGTCTTCTTCATCAGAGGACTTGTCAGGGAGTAGTTCAGGCATGGGCTTGTCATCATTGCTAGAGGGGTCAAATACATCAAAAATGCCCTCCTCATCATTAGTATTGTCCTGGATATGTGCACTGGTCTCAGTGACATGAGAAGAAGGTTTGCTCACTTTGCTCTTCTTCTAGTTTCAAAGGTAATGGTGTGGGGACTTGTGCTGATCAGATCCACAGATCCAACACAGTCCAGAGTTTCCACTGAAGTTCCCTGATCACAATGGCATACCACACCTCCCCCTGCTGCACCCTCAGTCAAAACATTTTGGAGCAGGGGCAGCAGCCATGGCCTTGTCACAGTCATGGTCATGATCTTTGTCCTTGCCATTGTGGTGCTGGCCCAAGCAAGAATTCTGGCACTCAGCCTCTTCAATAACAATTGAAATAAGGGTGTCTGGTGCAATGGTCTTTGAGGTGCTGTATAGGTGGGCAGCAGTGAGTTGGTTCAAGGTGAAGTTTGCAAGAGATTGAGGAAGTGAGTGGATGATTGTTGTACAGTGATCCTTTTCATCAATGGTGACACCAACAGATTCCAGCTCCTCTCACCTCATGTGGAAAGCATTGAGGAAGTGGCAGACTTTCTGTCCCTTGGTCATCTGGGAGTCAAGAAACTGGACATGCAGGTCCATTTGCATGTATGTGCCCTTCTCAGTGTATTCTCTATTGATCTCTGTCCACATCTTGGCCACAGTGTCCAGACTCTGTATGTGCAGGGTAGTAGAATCTGGAAGACACTGAGTAAGCAAGTGTTTTGCCATCCTCTCATCTTTTAACCACTTGGCCACAGCAGCAGTCTCTTCATCCATGGGTGCTGCAGGAAGCATGGGCTGGGCAGAAGATTCATCAAGATGGCCCCAGAGTTCCTTGGTCTCAACAGCAACCTGGAAACAAAAAGTGAAGATTGCCCAGTTTGTGCCCTTCACATTGAGTTTGGGCACATTGCTGGGGAGCATGTCTGTAGTAACAGGGATGGACATCTTGCAGATTCAAGATCAAAATGGCACAGAGGGGCACAGGGCTCAATAACCTATGAGAGTAACACTGGGTGAGTGGTTGTGTTTATGCAGGCTCATTCTATTGAGACAAGAATGACTCAGTGCCACACAATAACACAACAGACTAATATATTACCTATTGAGACAAGAATGACTATGATAAGTGAGTCTCAATAGGTCTACTGGAAGATTACTAATAAACTCACCTCAGCACCACACAATAACACAATAGACTGATGTGCTCAACATCAAGAACAAGGTCAATAAATAGTCTAAAAGCTCAGGGCCTGTACTCAACAGGGAACATGTAGGACAAGGGGTGTCCTGGGCCTAAGACAGGCCCAGGGGCATGGTGATGTCTGTCACAGGTAGTCATATCATAGACAAACTGTCTGTCATAAAGAAACAAGTAACATTGAGACAAAAGGCAGAAAAACACAAACTGAGGTGTTTGCAAGACTGAGTGCACACTTGCCAAATCCAACAGCATCTCAGTCATGTGCTACCACAACAACACCAGTACTTGATTTCACAACCACAGGCCCATACTCCTATCATGCCCAGTCATTTATGACTATCACACCACAATGGCAACACAATTTATACAGTATATATGACCATTTCCAGCAGTCTCAACCCTATAATACTTACAACAATCCCTACCAGGCTGCATTGTCTTCTAATCTGGATCAGCAGCCTCATACAAATGGTGGCATTCTCTCATCATTCTCACCAGCCCATACATCATTATGGCTATCTTAGTTCCTAGCTACTTGTCAATAAAAGCTATGCATACCAAGTTACTTTGCAGATGCCAATAGCAATGTTTGATTTTGGCTGGTGTAATAGTCTGTGAGAAAAGTGTGACAAATGACAAAGTCATTGGACTGATGAAGTCACTGGAGGGAATAGTACTGGTTAGGATGGGAGTGGGACCAGAAGAAGATATGTTGGAATATGACCAATAAGTAGAGTGACATGGGGAGCAAGTGAGGGGATGGGATGGGTGACCAGAGGGATGCAGGAAGCAAGTGGGAGGATGCAACAAGCAAGTAGAGGAGCATGGAGTGACACAACAAGTAAGTGAAGGGATATGACCAGCAGGGAGAATGACATGGGAAGCAAGTGGGGGGATGGGATAAGTGAGCAAAGGAATGCAATGAGTGAGCAGAGTGATGTGGGGAGCAAGCAGGAGGATGAAATAAGTGAGCAGAAGGATGCAATAAGTGAGCAGGGGAATGCAACAGTGGACCTGAAAGGCTCACAGGGAGGTGTGGCAAGCAAGCAGAGGGACCTGAAAAGCAAGCAGGGAAATGTGGCAAGCAAGCAGAGGGATGCAGCAAGCAAGCAGAGGAATGCAACAAGCAAGCAAAGGAATGCAGCAAGCAAGCAGAGGGATGTGGCAAGCAAGCAGAGGGGTAGGCAAGCAGAAGAATGATAACTAAGAGAGGGAAGACAAGAAAAAAAGAAGGATGGTTGTACTTTTATACCTGCTAAAGGACAGAGATTGGTAAGCAGTTCAACCCTCTAACAAGAGAACCTGTTATGATCAGGTTCAGGTGCCATTGTCATCCTGTCAGCAAGAACATCATACAATTTTTATTTCTATGACTGTTAGTCCAGTCCACCCCCCAATATTATTGTGCTCACCCACTCCACTGACAGACTGTCTGACCACTTGGAGCTCCTCTGTCAGCTTAGTGGTTGTGAAATCACTACCCACTTGAAGGGCATCCTCCAGTTCAGTCATGAGGACAGACAAAGCAAGGATACCATAGTTGACTGGGTCATGAACCATGCATCCACAAAGGATATTGAATCTATCATATAGCACAGAATAAGTCAAGGGCTGTTGCTGCAGAGAGAAGAGCTGGACCAAAAGCAGCAGGTAGAAAATGGAAATGCACTAAAGAGGTCCCCTTCAAACAATGTACAGCATAATGGATCAATGACAGTGACAATGAAGATGACTATGACCCCTCCCACTTCTTCAACTTCCTTTGGATCAAGAAGTGAAGGAATGCTATGCACAGTTTCTGGACAGTGTGTCCAACTCTGCAGTACAGTCTGGAGTATGTACTGTATGTGCATGTGAATGCAAGTTCATTGATGACAACCTCTCTAATATTCATCTCAACCATCTTCCACATATCAGCCATCTCATTCCACAGAAAGCACACCCTCTACATGATCTTTTCAATGGAAAGCTTCTTGAACCTGCTGGGGTCAAGGATGTGGATGGAGAGTTTCAAGTTTCAGTCTGTTCTTGGTGCTACAATGAATTGAAGAAGTCAAGTACCAAACCCCCATGTTACACCCTTGCAAATCAACTCTGGATAGGATGAGTCCCATGGCAACTGCAAGTACTCACCTTTCCAAAACAACTTCTCATATATCACTTGTTTATTCATGCATACTCATTTTCAAGCCCTTTCCAAAACAATCTGGAGGAGTATGGAATGTGTCAGGCTTGCAGTGTACAATGTGAGGAAATATTAGTTCATATGAGCTTAACATGGAAGGAGTTGCATCATGGTTGAGAGCAAACTAATGCCAAGACCCCCAGCATCCCTTGTGACTGTGACCTTCATTGGAATTGGTCAGCTTCCTAAATCATGGTTCCACACTACATTCTGGGTATGCAGAAAAGTGGTTTTTGACACATTGGTGTGGGAACAGTAACCAAATTGCAACCAGGAGGTGCTACACACCTTCACCCACCACAACATGGCACTCATCCCTCATTTCACATGATAGGCTCTATCCCAAGTCTCAAATCTCTCTTTTCCTATTCACTCACCTAACAACATTCAAAAAATAATGTAGGAAGAGATAACCTCATTCATTCACTTCACTGAGTGGTTGAATGACAAATAATATATAATGTTTACATTTCAAGGCATGACTACAAAAAGAATATCAAGTTAATGGAATAGCAGAAAGGATCAGTGTCAGACATACATATTATCCGTGGTCCCTTGGGTGATGATGGTGATGGAGGAGGTCGGCCAAGTGTTTCATCAACAATTCCCGCAACTCTGTTCCATGGAGAAGTTTCTAGTAGATCAGGCATTTGGCTACCACCTCCAAGTTTTACCGTAAGTCCGGGAAAGATTCCCATGAGGAAAGACGCAACGCCAGCAGAATCACGGATATCTGAACGTAGATCAATACGAAGAAGTAAGGGTTTAGCTCCCGGGCCCCGTCGAGCGCGGTGCGAGGGAGCAGCGTTCGCAAGCGGAGGAACTTCCCGAGCGTTGAGTCGGAGCTCCAAGTATTCGATATAGGGGCAGTGTTGCGAGAACGAACTTAGCGCTTTCAACGTTCCGTTCATCGTGGTCGAAGGCGGGACGTCGTTGGTGATAGACAGGTGCTGTAAGATTGGCCACCCCCTCGCCATTTCGTCGAGCTTGCGATCATCGAGGACCAGGCCCGTATTCTGTAGCGTAAGGTGACGGAGGTTTTGAAGAGCGAGCAGATCACCGATTGATTGAAGAGCCGATGTATACCCAGCTGCGGTCAACGATATCCATTGAACGAACTGTTGCGGGCCAGACAATGGCGTGAGGAAACCAAAAAGCTCGCCGAGTTCGTCCGGGCCGACCCGGGAAGCAAAGTGTATGTTGACGACCTGGAGCGGTTTTGCGTGCATAGCGTTCAACAGTTGTAGAATAAATGGAGTGGAGAAGCTATGGAGACCGAGGGAACGAAGTGAGGGGAATGCGTCTGATGAGTTCGAGATAGATAATGCCTTGCGTTTCGGTGCGAAGGAGAAGCCCGGTCCGAGCGCCAAGACGAAGCATTTGAGATTTTGGAAGGATGCAAAGACGGACAAAAAGTCGATGATCTCAACAGGAATGGTGTCTGTTATACCTGCTTAGTTCACGGTGCACGGGTAGGGTTACGACCTCACCCATAAACACCCTCAGAAATTGGAGAGATTTGAAGTGGTTCCGAAATTGTGTCAAGAAAGCACGTGTTTCCTTGGCCCTACGAGTGGTGGGGTACTGGAAGCTGAGTGATTGGAGCGTACTCTGAGAGGACAACAGGAACAAAGATTTCGTGTACGTCGCCTCGTCAACGACGCCGATGTTGCAAATAGTCGTGTAGCAGAGTTCCTGGAGGTTTGGAAAGAGGGGTTTAGAAGGGCAGGCTTGAATGAGCGTTTGCAAGACGCTTTTGTGGACGGCGAACCCTCCGAAACTTTTGAGTTCAGGCTCGGGTAGGATTGACCGAATCCGTTTCGTATATTGTAATGGCCTTCGCCATTGGCTGACCGCGGGTTTCTTTTCAAACGTCTGTCGAAAAAAAAGGGTCGACGACCATATGATGTAGACAGAGAGGGCATACCATGGTTGCGACGGCTAGCTGGTCGCTCGGTGCAAGGCCGAGTATATCGGGAGGGAAGGTCATGGCCAACGGAAAGAGGGAGGTCTGGATGCGCCATAGGACGTCGAGCGCAGGTCCACTGAACAGCTTGCAGGTTTGGGCGAGTGATGCGAGGTCTGAATGGCCACCTTTGGAGAGGTGTACGTGCTCGAAGATGTCGAGGAGGATCTCTGGGATTTCAAAGCAGTGGTGCATCAGGGCATTTTTATGGGCGATCGGCAGGGATCTCGGACGCCTTTGAGGGTCGAGCATGATGGCGCGCAGCGAGAGATGGAATGAATCTCCGCCAGATTGTGCGCCACATTTGGCATGCTGCTGTTTGAGATGGAGGATGTGCGCCAAAAGAAACGCTCATGATGCCATCGGGCGTTAAGTCTCGGCGAATGGCATGCTTGTACGAGATATAAAGTCCCCCTCCCGTTGATTCCCCCCCAGATTCCTTTTTCTACTTCCCCTTCACACCTGAACCCATACGCTCCTTTACCTTGTGTCCCCCCCGCTGGCAACATGCTCGTATATCACGCTCTCACCGTCCTCCCTTTTGTCGCCCTTGCCCACGGCGGGCCACTTGCCGGGCGCAACCCCCATACGTGCGACACTGGGGAGATCCACTGCTGTCAGAGCGTCCAGGAGGTGCGTCATCGTGGTTCATGTCTATCGTTTATCTAACCGCGTCCCGCTCGACTATTGGCAGCCTGGTTCCCCTGCAGCATCCACTCTTGCGTCGCTGCTGAACCTCACTCTTGGTAACGGCCCAGTTGGCTTGTTTTGTACTTCGCTCGCCGGAGCTGGCTCCGCTGCGAAGTGTGCATCAACACCCGTTTGTTGCAACAACACGGACTATGTAGGCGTCTCTTGCTCGTACTCTGCCTCGCACGTTGAACACTTTGTTTGTAGCACGGCCTTATTAACGTGGGATGTAGCCCAATCAATATCCTATAAAGGCTAGGAATTTGGGCACCGTTCGCTTTCCCTACTATACGTTTTGTTGGTCATTTACGACCACGCTCTCTTTTTCGTTGATGTTGGATCACATTTCACTTTGTCAATGGGCGCGTGATGGTGCG
>JBBPTY010000755.1:0-13845 GCA_038094335.1 Tylopilus aff. striatulus | reverse complement strand
GTCACAGTGTCCCACCTTAGCCAAAGTCACACCTGGTCAAGCCACATCAGTAGAGTCTAGCCCAGTTGAGCTCTATTCAAATAAGTACATCTGTTAATTTCACCTTATCTCAATTTCTTTCAAGTCAGACAAGTGGCATGGAGATGCATGGACTGAGTCCAAGCATTTCAGTGGGCTGAGTAGAGTTGTTATGTTTACACTGGGTAGGCAATGACGCAGACTTGGGTCTTAAGATGAAGCCAACAAAAGATGATAAAGTGGAGCGAGAACATATTGTTCTACAAGCTCAAAGATAGAATGGCCAAGTAATACTCAAGGCAAGATATAAAAGAGTAAGAGTAGGCTTATGGTGCTAGCCCAAGTAGATTCAAGATGAGGACTATGGTTACATGCATTGTCCTTATATATGTAAAAGATATGTGCACAGACCCTGACTAAGTAAGGAAAGAATGCACTGATTGGAAGATAAGAAGATAAGTGGTAGTATCACTATTGGTTAGAATGTTATAGAACAAAAGAAGATGCAGGGATCAAGAATAGAAGTGTTGTATGTAATAGAAGAATGGAAGCATGATGGTGATTACCATGAGAGGCCTTGGATATGATTGTGAGAAAAAGAATCAAGAGAAGTACTGGTTGAGTGGTAAAGAGTAGGCAAAGCCTAAAAGAGTAAGTATTCCTAACATAATGGATAAGAGTTAGCTAAGTAAAAGGAAAAAGATATCCTGGGTAGGACAAATCATAACAAGAGTCCAAGGGCTGGCAGTGGCTGTTGCATGGATGGCATGTGCAGGGTTGCTTGGGTGGATATTCTCCACTTCAGGTTGAACCACTACCCACATTTCATAGTATTCACATTACTTTAGTGTTTGTACAGCTGGCCTCAGGTCACAGACTCAGTGGCAGTTGTTTTTATTGGTTTTTCTCTGTTGACAGTCTCAGGTATGCCCAGACTATAAAACTATGTACATGCTATTGAATAAAGAGTTCCCTCTGAGTCAGTAACTCCCTAGTTCAAGGGCACACATCAGTAAGTGACCACCATGGGTCTTTTGCAGTTTACTCTTTCTTTCATTGCACTTGACCAGTATTCATCCAGGCTGAAGTTTTAGTTCTGGTGCACCACTGCACAGAGTCAGTTGAACTCATCATTTTTCATTCGGGTCAGGAAGTTTCCATGTAGGAAACACAGTTCCAATCATCCTCTCTTGTCTAGACAACCCCCTTTGTGCTGAACCAGCTGGAGACCTTTGGGATGATCACTTGCCCCTTCTTCTTTTTATTGCTTGCATTAGGCTCTCCCTTGGAGTAGCTGCAAGATATTTTTGTTATTTACACCACCTTGTAGAGGATGCCCCTTCCATGTTTTCTTCTTTTTTTGATGTTGCTAGTTTTACATCTTTTTGGATGAACATTGTTGCATCACATTCTCCCCCATCATATACTTCTAATATTGTATGAGAAAATCTGACTACTGTCTGAACACCTGGCTCATTCAGTTGGCTTTGCCTTTTCCCTTCTTTGTGCAGTTGATGAAGAATTCCTATGCTTTGTAAAATGTCATTCTGGCAACCTGTTGCCAAGGATTGAAAGATTCTTCTTCCTTCTTTTCTTTTGTGATGTGTGCCTTTCTTGGCATGCTGCTGTAGGAGCAAGGAGCTCTCTACAGTTACAAACCCCTAGTTCCCAGTTTTTTATTCACAGGTCCCTGGTCAAGCCCAGTGATGCCCTAAGTCAAGAGTGTCATGCCCAAGTCAGTTGTATCAATCAAGTAGCACCAACCAAGTATGGTCCAGCAGTTTTTAGTTCACTTGCAGTAAGTTTTAGTTGCTATTCACACCCATTCACATTAGTAGACTTGTGCAGTTGAGTATGACCTGAGTCCAAGTGCTTAGACTGTCCAAGTTGGATCATCTGAGACCCAGTAGCAGTGGCTATGTGGCTGTGTGCACAGTGTCACTCAGATGGATCTACTGGACTTCAGACTAAACCACTACCCACATTTTGTAGTGTTAGCAGTACTTCCTTACCTACACAGCTGGCCCTGGTAATCAGACTGGGTGGCAGCACTTTTTTTTTTAGTTCCTCTCATACAGTCTTGGGTATACCCAGACTATAAAGCCATGTACATAGCATCTAATGGAGAGTTTTTTTTTCCCACTTAGAAGAGACTACCAGTGAGTGTTCAGAGAAGCTCCAGAGTAAGTGATCACTGTAGGTCTTCATTCTGTCATCTTTCTTCCCTCTTTTGGTGCCCAGCTGGTACTTCACCCAGCTTGGCAGCCCCTATTTCCATGCAGTTGCACTCAGAGTTGCTCAGACTCATTTTCTCTTCACTCAGGTTGGTCAGCCCTCCATTGTTAAGACTACCCTTGTAGAAATAACTCAGTTGGAAACCTTTGGAACAATCACTTGCCCCTTCTTCTCTTTCTCTTCCCTGCTTGCACTAAGATGCTCCCTTGAAGTTCAGCCACAAGAGATATTTTCATTGTCCTACACTGCTTTTCTTTGAGCATTCATTTTTATGTGAGCCTCCCACCCACTTGCATTCTGGGCACACTTGTGCTGGTATTTTGCAGTCCTTGATAAAGTGGCCACTCTTGCCACAATTGAAACAGTGTTGACCATTCTTGCCCTTACTGAATTTCTTCTTTTCTCCCCCTTCATTGCTGTCACTTGCAGCCACATTTGTGTTCCTCTTTTGGAACATCTTCTTTTGTTGTGGAGCTTCTTTCTTTGCTCCATTTACATTGGAGAGGTGCTAGGCCTCTTGATTTTTCCCAATTTCTCTTATTCAGGTTATCATGTCAACAAGTGTAGGGGTCCTTTGCCCCATTTCAAACAACACCTTCTTTATTTTGGGTTTTACCCCATTTTCTAGCACATGGATGGTGTGCCCTTCTGCTATTTTTGATCAGGATAGCAGCACCTGGAATTGTGCAAGATATGTGTCAATATCCCACTCTTGTTTTAGTGCAGTTATCTGCTGCATTGACCAGTCCTTTTGTAATTAAGGGTGGAAGAAACCCTCTATCTCATTGGTGAGATACTTCAGTTGATCATTTCATCATGACCATCTGTTAACCCTTGTATCTCTGTTTCAGCAAATAGCCCCACTTTGGAGCCCTTTAATCTCAATAGGATGGCATATACCCTGTTTTTGTTTGTCCAAGGTACTTCATACCCTTTTCCTGCCTTATATGGCTCTGTATCAAAGTGGCCAGGGTTGATGTCTTACCAGGCCTTTATTTTAGCCCACCATTCTTCAAAGTTTTTTTTTACCTATCATATGGGCCTGGATCTGCAAAAATTTCTACTTTGCTGGTGGCTACCAGTGCTCCCCCTTTTGAACCTTTTGATGAGCCAGTGGCCCATTCTTGGAGTCCCATGAACTTCCTGACCCTTTGGTTTACTTTTTGCACTCTTTCTTCAGTCAATTTGACTGCCTGTAGAGCTTGTTGGAGGTTATACTCTGCCTTAGCTTGTCCATGGGTGAGGTCTGCAATTCTCATGTCAGCATTTGTCAATGCATTTCCTAAAAAGATGATTCTTTGGGAATCATCCATGTCATCCCAAGACTGTTGTTTGGTGGAAAAGGACAACATTTCTTTTCATGATTCAAAAGATTTTTCTTTCTAATAAGGAGTGGCTCTGGGGTTTGCTGTCCTCAGAGATCTTTTCAGTTGCAGATTACTGAGAAGTGCCTCACTTCTTTTCTCCTTTTGTGGTCCCTTCTTTTGGACCCTTGTTTACCTTAGAGAATTGCACCTAGGCCACTGGCAATCTACCTCTGGTTTCTTGAATCTAACAACTTGTCCTCTTCTTCTTTCTTCCTGTTTACAGTATCTATCTGTGCCCTATATCCCTTCTTCAAATAGCTGTGCTAACTCTCCTCCTATAAAGAACTCAAGGTTCTCTTCTAAAAATAGCTCTACAGCTTCTGCAAGAGCCAGATGTCCTGCTAAGTATTCTAGAGCATTTAGCTCTTCCTCAGAGGGCCAGAGTAAGTCTGGCATCTCTTTCTTAACCTCAGACAAACTTTCTTCTTCTTTTATCCAAAGGATGAGCAGTTCTTCCTCTTTCTTTAAGAGCAAGGGGGAATGGTGTGGATACAGGGGGTAGTCATTTGGGTCTTTCAAATAGCCTCTGATAGACTTAGCAACTGGTGTGTCTGACGAAATGGAAGGTGCAGAAAAGCACCTGAGCAACCTATGTATAAGGGGCACTGACCTGATGTGAGAACCTGCTTATGCTCCATCCATCCAGCACTGAAAGCCACCCAATGTCTAGAGTGGGCTATAAGCTAGATAGTTCTAGTCAACACTTACTGGCAAGGTAGTCTTCTTGAAACACTTGGCTTGTTTCTTCAAGTAGTGATGTATCTAAGTTCTAATGAAACCAACAAAGACTTATTCTTAAGCCTAAGGGTTTAGCCCACTAGCAGCTATGCTTGTGGTGGTACTTAGAGAGGAGTGTGGGTGAGAGTAATTAGTCATAAAGTCTAGATCTTGCATAGCATGGATGTGAATGAAAATGGAAAAGAAACTGTGCATGATAAAATAATTATGTTGGATTATGTTGCCTTGCAACACAATGGGATGGCAATAACCATCCCATCTATTTTATATACACTACAGTGCATATGATTACTCCCATCACATGCACCTTATTACTACCATAGCTATAAGAGGGCTATTAGCCCCTTTACAAACACACTAGAGTCTGATGAACTGTCAGTGGTCTACTGACCAGGTTTGAGACAAGGTCATAGGTGATGATGACAATAAGTTGCTGATCAAGTCCATTGCAGATGATGATTTTTATGTACCATACTTTACAGAGTTGTGGCTATATACTTTAGCTACACTATATAGCCATGTCATGTCTTCACTATACAAATTGCTTGTGCTATGTTACCTTGCAAAGCTGCAGCCCAAGCCACTAAGCCCTGGCTTTGAGATGGGCCAGGCCCTAATCTGGGGCTTTTGAGGGCTTACAGCCCAGCTTGCAATTTTGCCATACCCTGAGCCACCCATGCTGGGCCCAAGCCCTGGCTTTTGGGCCAAGCCAGGCTGGAAAGTCACTAGTAGTCACTCATGATGGGTATGGGTATAGGTATGGGTCCAGATACCCAAGGGTATACCCATGCAGAACCCTAATCCCTGTTCATTCTGCATTCACTTGGTCCATCTTCATTAATTGTGCTCAATAGCTGACCATTAACTATAATCATAAGAGCTCATATAGGATGGCATTTGTAAGCATTTTTTCACCTAGCAAGTCCTGAGAACCTGGCATCCCTGTCCATGTTTGGAAAGAGATCTAACTGGTGAGAGTCTAGTGTAGCCATGTAAACTAGCATCACCATGACTCCAACTAATTGCAACAATCTATCAAGTGATGATGTGCACCAAGAGCTTCTCCTTCACTTGGTGAAGCTAATACATATCCTCCTTATCACTCTGCTTGAGATCATGTCTGGAATCAACATTGACCAGCCCCAGACATGCATGCCCTATCACACCTCAGTGCTCTTAGGTTACCAGTGGGTCCTTGAGCTGATCAGTGGACATCCAGATCAGATATACTCAGAACTTAGGCTTTGCAAGCACACATTTATTCAACTGATCAGTTACTTGTGCTCAACTAGACTTACTGATAGCAGAAACAGCATCACGCTTGAAGAATAAACAGCAATTTTTCTGTATACCTATGTGACCAACTTGACAACAAGACATGTTGGAGAGCACTTCCAGCACTCTAACAACACAATATCTCAGTGAGTCAAACTACAATCAATCTCAAACCACACTTATTTGTTTGTAGATACTTCAGAAAGATACTATATACACTTTCAGATGCCCTCTTTTATTCAGTGTTTGTTGAGTTTCCAACAGGTGAAAGCACATTGTCAAAGATCTATCAAAATAGCAAGTTTTGGCCTTATGTCATATCCATGCCAAACCAACCCCTTCATCACCCCCTACTCTGATTCTAACCCTCTCCAAGTCCCTTGTGGGTCCTATCTGCCTTCCCCTGGCAACTCCAAACCATGTAGTGCTTTACCCAAGCATTCCCATGAACCTCCATCACCTCTGACACTATCTCTGCCCATCCCCTCCATACCCCTCCTATACCTCCTCAAGAGGTCTCCACCTGATCCCCCTGTGGCCTTCAGGCTTTGGTCCATCCACTAGAACAATATCCAACCTCCTCTGACTCTGTCCACAGCCCTGCCAGCATTTCCTCCTCCAAACCTCCTCCTTGTAAATACTCTGATCTCCTTTGTCTTGTAAGCCCTCTGACTACCAGCCACTTACCTCACTGAACCCTATAGACCTCTCCCTTTCACTTGTTCATCCTTCATATGGTTAGTCATTGTGCAGCCTACTTGGTCTATAGCATTCCTTGCTTAACCCTATGAATCCCACTTCAAACTTCGTCCCTTTCTCCTTCCTCATGGCACATACTTTTCTCCTTTCAGACTTTACTTCGGACTTCATATATAAGTCTCTCTACTCCTCCAATGTATCCTAGCTTAGTTATTCAAATCATCATCCCATTATCTACTGCCTCTTACCTCTCAGACCTCCCTCCCAGCAAGTTTCCCCTTGGGGACTTGTCTCCATCTCCTACCTCTGAAACAAGGACTGGACCTGAGCAAGGGTGTGACACATAAGTCCTACACCAAGGTTCCTTGCCCCATAGCCTCTCCCTTGATACTCCAACCTAACCTCAACATCCTCTTGTCCTCCTTGGTTGTCCTTCATCCCCTCATCCTCTGAACCCCTTGAAGGCTGCAGGAGAGAACCCTCAGTTTCCCTGAGTTATGACTCTACTCCTAGACCCCTGTGAAGCCCTGTGGCATCTCCACCATCCACCCAGGACTTCCTAGGAGATATCCCCTACAAACTCCTATCAGGAACTCCAGACTTCATCTCCTGACATCTGGATTCACCCCAGACCCTCAGGACTTCATCAGGAGTTCACCCCCACCATCCTTGTACCTTTCAGGTAATCCCTTCCATCAGAGAAGACATCCCAGCCAACCCCTTGCAAACCCCTTACAAACTTCATACCTCTGCCCCATCTATCTCTGATCCAACATCCAACATCCAACAACTCCTCCAGTGCCTACATCCACCCATGAGGAGTTGAAAGGATAGGATTTGACAATGGCCTCCACCTCAAGAAAACACAAGAAATCAACTGAAGATACAGGGGAAACAGCTGAAAGTGCATATAATTGCTTTGTAGCATTCCATACTGTCAGCTAATATCTATGTGCTAAGAAGTAAAACAGTTTGGGGCCTGCACAAAATACAAGACAGCAAAATCCTGTTGCAAGCCTGTTGCTGGAACAAGTGCCTGTGTAAAGTGTATGAAGGTCAGAAAACCAGATGAGTGTATATGCCAAGTAACTCATACTCAATCAACACAAGCAAGTAGTGTCCAGCCAATAGATCTGCCAGTTGTGTTGTCTATTCTATGATTGTTACACAGGTAAGCAGATTGATTTGTGTGGGCTCATTCTGTCAAGACAAAAGGTGACTCAGTTGTGCACAGATAAACAATGGTGTGAGAAACAATTATCTTGTGGTGGTGCTGTCCAGTAGGAGGTGACCTAGGGACTGCTAGAAGGTGGGGCAAGAGTGTTGTCCCAAGGGATTCCAACAGGGTCAAGGGCAGAGGGAGTAGTTTTGAGAGCACCCCAGGCATGGAAAAGTTGGTTCTTCTCAAATTCCAGACCTGAGAAGTAATAGAAATGGGTGTTCCAACCTGTAAAAGATCTGGAACAGTAGGGCCAATGAATGCTGAAGGGTAGATGACTCTCCTTGTACATGTGACACCCTCTGGTGTGCTTCTAAGTTCTTTGATGATAAAATTCCCAGGCCAATATACAATGCTTTATAGTCTGGGCATACCTGAGACTTAAAAGGGTAAAGTAGGTAAAAGAAGCCACTGCCACAAGGGTGGCAAGGCTAAGCAATGTCTAAATAGAGCTAAATAAAGCTAAATAAACATAGCCTTTGGTAAAAATCTTGACCAAGTGAAAATCCTGTGTAAAGAAGGAATTCTGATGTGTAATTCTGGAGGTTCTAGTTAAAAATAAAATGCCAACCAGGTAGTAGGTCCAGGAAAAGGTAAAAGAGAGTGAAGGAACATTAAATAAATGTACACTGATAATCCAAGTCCATATTAAAAGAGGAAACATTGTCTATAAAGATAAAAGTAGTGCCAGAATATCGGAATTACCTCAGATTTTAACATTGTCCTTCCTGCCTGGGTACCAAGGATGCTAACTCCTCTTAAGGGAGTATTACCTGTGATCTAAAGTGGTTAGAATTCCATAAAAACCCAGCTTACCACTGTAGGGGGCTCCCTACTCCCAC
Source organism: Tylopilus aff. striatulus (assembly GCA_038094335.1). Lineage (NCBI taxonomy): Eukaryota > Fungi > Basidiomycota > Agaricomycetes > Boletales > Boletaceae > Tylopilus > Tylopilus aff. striatulus. Next base: position 5,452 of record JBBPTY010000755.1, on the reverse strand, counting down.
ACCCACAGGAAACTTTACATCGCAACTGTCCTCAGTCGATCACATGACCTGACCAAGTGTGGTTGAACATTGACCAACGATGCCTGCTACCACCTTGCATCCAATTCTCTCCCCCTCTGCTCGATCTCAACTCTCCCCAGCTTTTCCTCTACTTCTTCTACTTCTCCTGTGCTAGCCTTGGCAATCTTGAGAAAGCCATTATTCTCCCTCCAGGTTTTCATCCTCAACCTCCTGGCAGCTATACTTGATATTTCTGGCTTGTTTGAAGCTCCTGGAGACTGCAGTGCAGAGGTTTGTAGACCAGTTCCCCCAAGAAGTACATCACTAGAGTGAAACAGTATTAGCTTGAAATTAAAGAATGAATGTCCAGAATATTCCAGTTAAAAATGTATATTGTATAGTAAATGGATGCCTTGCCTAGCTATGTGTGCAAACTGAACAAATAACTGATGAGTAGCATTTGTAAGTATTGGGGAAAAGAGTGGTGCATTAGAATTTCTATCCATGTGTTGTCCTTTGGAAATGTCTTTGAGAGAGGTTGTAGGTGACACCAGACGAAGGCTGGGATGGAACTGAGGTCTCTGGATTAAAGCTGGGGTAGAATAATATGTAGCCTTGGCTTAGTTCTTATTTTCAGGGAAGTATTAGTCCGGAGTTTCTTTGTCCTCACCTTCTTCCTCCTCCTCTTCTGGATCCTCCTCCCCTTCAATGCACCCAATGCGTCCTTGTTCATGCCTGTCAAATCAGTCACCGGAATTTTTACCTTTGAGCGCAGGAAATATGGGAGCAGCCAGAATGCTATGTATTGCAATTTTGAAACTGCTCCATCTAATTCTGTGAGGACATAGGAACTGCCTGCTGTCCAATGAAGTACTACCATAGGGTCAAGGTATTGTGGCTTTGTCTTCCAATTTAGTTCCTTCTCGATTTGGGAGTTCCACACTAGTACAAGAATGCCAGCTTGGAATTTGAAATTCCAGACCCAGTTTTTGCAATGTGCTTCAAATTGCTTGATGGAGGTGAACTGCAGCTCAAAGACCTTTGTCTGCATCACTTCTATATCCTCTTGTCACTTTTGCAGCTGGGATGCTCGCCAGGCTATTAGGGCTTCGCTAGAAATTCCATCAGTAGTTGGTACGGGTACAAGAAATGTTGCCTCTGTCAGGTCAAATGGGAATAATGGCTCAATGCCATGGACCATGAAATACGGAGAGAGACCTGTGGATTTTAGTATTGTAACTCTCTCCACCCAAAATACCAAATGCGCAGTTGTATGCCAGTGTACTTCCCCTCTGTGTGTACTTTTGATGATGGCTTCTTGGACATCATAGTACCGCCGCTCAACTATACCATTTGCTTGCAAGTTGTAAGGTGCAATCCAGTGTAAGAAACAAATATCTTGTGCACTGGCTCCAAGAGGAAACCAGAGACAAGGAAAAAGAAAGAAGGGGTGAGATATTGCCCAAGGGGTCTCAACTCAGTTTGAATGGAAGGTGTAGCTCAACCAGAGCTCAGTATGAAAGGGAAAGGCAATATGGAAATTCCAGACTACCTTGTGGAAAGTAGAATATTCCTGACCGGAGTAGATCCAGAAATAAAAGAAGGAAATGCCTGCAAACTGTTGTGGCTGCCTCTAGTAATGTCTAGCAGGCAAATGTGGATGACCCTGACGCTTCCAGGTCACCAACAACCACAGAAAGCAGTATTCCAACCTCTAAGAGATCTGGAATATGCAGGAAAATCAAAAACGAAAGGGAAAGACCTTGGCGGTCACCTGAAGCGCTCCCCCAGACACAGACACTGAGGGAGAGTGGAAAACTTTTTTTTTTAAAGTCTGATGGACAAGTTTTTATAGTCAGGGCACACCCTAGACTGAAAATGGTAAAGTATGAGAAAAAAGCAAACTGCCACAAGGGTTGGCAGGCTAAGCGATGTCAAATAAATAATCTGGTAACGTCATGTGAGGTCACCAGTCATTAAGGTAAAAATCCTATAAGTCTCAAAAATTCCGGACGATGTATGTGGGCGGAATTATCCAGAATAAAAATCCGGACCTACATGGATGGACTCTGGACACTCAGATGGTCTTGCTGCAGAATGGTGAGGAACCTGTGAAGTTAGAATATTGCTAGAATGGCACTTACAAGCCCACAGAGTGTGGAACTCCCACACCAGATATGTCTAATTCCGTAGCAATCTGCTAGAGTGTCCAATGCCTGAATAAATGCTGGACCATTGTCAGTGATGAGCTTGGAAATTGCACCCCAATGGCACAGGATTTCTTTGAAAATGAAGGCTGCTAATGCTGGCCCATTTTCTGAGCACAGCATTTGCCATTCCAGGTACACAGAAAATCCACATCATGCTTGCACAATAAAATGATACCCTCCTGAACACAGCATTACCATAGTTTCAATGTGTGCCTTGTGAAAGAGCCCTCCAACCACTAGTATGGTAGGCAGAATATGCCACCTCTGCATCTGCCTGATCTGGCATTCGTGGCAGGTATGAATGTACCACTTCACATCCTCCACTAACATCAGCCACCAAAAGCGAAGTAAAAGATGGGAATGAACAGAAAAACCCCCCTTGTGTCCCAGCTTGTCATGGGCCTCTTGAATAAGCTGGAGTCAATGATCCATAGGGACCATCAACTGGTGACAACCATGAGGCTCCTGGTGGAATAAAGAATCCTTGAGAACAAAAAAATGTCTAGTGGAATTAATGAAGAAAGCATAGTCAGAATCTGAAAGACCCATTGGGTGAGTGCTAGTCAACAGAAAATTCTGGATTGAGTCTATCTGTTTCTCTTTGGTTAGTGCTTTGGATGAATGTGGAATTTTGCTCTTATCTGCTTCGAAATCTGGAATATTAGAAGTGAAGATGCAAAGTGGAAAAGAATGTGTTCGAATGGTAAATGAGTGATGAGTGAGGTGTCCAAAATGGTTCAGTAATGGCATGCGGTCATTGACCATGGCAATAGTGAAGGAATAAGAGCTGTCCAGCCAATCCTCAAAGTTATCCTCATTAGAGGTGTCCTTCTCAGATGGAGGACGACACAACAGGCCATCCACCCCTATGTGACATGTAGCTGGGATATGAACAAAATTAAATGAGAATAAAAGAATTCTGGCGATCCATCGATTGATGGTCATATTCGACTGCAAGTCCAGATTATTAATCATTCCTTTTACGTACTTGGCATCCATCTCAACAGTGAGATTGGCAACCCCAAAAATAAAAATCTGGACTGCCCTGAGAGCTCGGAATAAGCCATATAGCTCCAGTTTTGCCTGTGAATAACAGCTTTCCACCTCCGTAAGGCTAATTGAGCCAAAGCAGTTTGAGTACCTTCTCCCGTCATCACCTTCTTGTGACAGGATATACCCCACCATGATCATCAAGGTATCCACTGCCAGGATCACCTCATGCCCTGACTCATAATCCAGGCGACATAAAGCCATGAAATCGCAGATTTCGTCCTTAAGATGCTGCATTGCTAATTGCTGCTCCTTGCCCCACACAAAGGGTGCAGTCTTTCATGTCAGGTTAATCAGTGGGTGCATGATCAATGCAAAATTCCGGATGAAGATGTGCAGCACACTGCACACCCCTAAGAACCCATGGACCTGTGTGACATTTGCACACTCAGGCCAGTCCCTGATTTTCTGTACCTTTGCTTCATGTAGAATTTGGCCTTCAGCCATGCACTTGTGCCCAACTATTGTCATGTCCGGTGCTGCTAAAACAAATTTCTTAGCTGATATAGTTGCACCTACATTTTGTAATCACTGCAGGATGTGATGCACCACTTGGAGATGCTCCCAAATAAATTGCTGTATTCCCAGATTTTCAACAATGGTTTCATAGGTACCATCTGTCCTTTTGTATCTTGTGGTGATGGATTTCACAGGTAGGTCATCTATAAAGGGGTAAGTGTAGCACGGAATTTCATCTTGTAGGATAAAAGCCATGTCTGCTTGATATATCTGTACCACATTAGTGTATCCCATAGGAACTGTTGTAAGACAATGAGGGCCCAAGGGACTGTTGAATGTTGTTAAATCCCTTGACTCTGGATGCAGTGGACGCTGATCGTAACCTGCGAATAAATCCATCATACCATAAACAGCAAAACCGGAAAAAGACTCAGTAAAGTGTTTGATGAATGGGGGTGTGGATGAGTCATGAATGGTTACTGCATTCAAGGGTTGTAAGTCATGGACTAGGTGCAGGGATTTCCCATCTTGCTTCAGGATGCAGAACCATCGCGATGTAGGAGCCAGAAGCTCGCTACAGTTGTAAGTCCCATTTTGCATGATTTCCAGTATTCTAGGTTGCCTGGTGTCCACTGCACGAAGCACTGAGCCAAGCTGAGCAAGTCCGAGTCTGTCCGAGCTGTCTGGCCTAGTCTGGTCGACCAGATCCGATGGTATCAGCCCAGAACGTCAAACCGGACAGTTCTGTTGATAGGAAACAGTTTGTTTTACCTCCTTTCACCCATTTGCACTTAGTCTGACCGTTTTTACTGTGTTCCCTTTTGTTGCACTTCATTTTGGTGCCCCTGACTTGGACCTAGACCCACAGAGTGGTTGGGTACATTCGCACCCTCAGACCCTTGATATTAGGGTCGGACCTTTTCATATTTACATGCCAGACAGTGCCACTTCGATGCCCAGTGCATGTGGCTAGCGTTTTGTTAGTTTTTCTTTGTTGATAGTCTCGGGTATGCCCAGACTATAAAAACTATGTACGGACTACCTAATAAAGAGTTTTCCCCTTCGGAAGAGACCACCAGTGAGTGTCTGGGGAAGCTCAACAGTAAGTGACCATTGTAGGTCTTTCGTATATCGTTTTTCATATTGTTTTCTGCCTGGCTGGTACTTTGTCCAGTCTGGAGGCCCCTACTTCCATGCAGTTGCACTCGGACTCACTTGGACTCATCACATTTCGGTCAGGTTGGGCAGTCTTCACTTGGAAGGCTTAGCTCTCAGTGTTCTCCCTTGTTTAGACAACTCCCTTTGAGCTGATCAAGTTGGAACCCTTTGGGACAATCACTCGTTCCTTCTTCTTTCTTTCACCTGCTTGCATTAGGCTCTCCCTTGGAGTAGCTGCAAGATATATTTTGTTGTCTTACACTGGCCTGACTCACCAACCATCACCTTGATAGCCTGAAGGGGTATCCTGTAGTGCATGATGATCATGCCATCCTTGTTCTGAGCAACACAGTCTCCATATTCACATTCTATAGCTTCTCAATCCTTGGCCAAGAGCTCATTGACCTATGTGAGGTTAGCCATTGCAGATGTTACTCTTTTAACTGTTGTAAGCTCCCTGAGCTGTTTGTGAAACTCAGGTACTACTGCAAACAGATCCTTTATGGGGACCAGGATGGTTATGCCTAGGACTTTATCCAGCACCCTGTTTGGTGCCAAATCATCTTCTAAGGGGA
>JBBPTY010000754.1:0-13845 GCA_038094335.1 Tylopilus aff. striatulus | reverse complement strand
ATGATCATAAGCTCAATACCGTCTAGAAGGGATCAGAGTGAGGGTGGGAGGACGATATACGGTTGAATACTTACACATGCGCTTTCTGCCAACAACATCAGCAAGCCAACCGAAGATAAGCTGACCGAACAAGTTGCCGACTGGGGTGGCAGCCTTGAGACCGGTAGCTTGCCAAGTGCTGAGGGCAACTAGACGAAGAGAGTGAGAGAGGTGGACCGAGCTGGAGGGAGAGGTACATACCTTTTGGACCACCATAAACGTAGTTAAGCATAGTGGCAGCAATGCTGATGGCGAAAATGTCATAGCTGGGGAGGGTCACGCGATGATTGACAAGAGATAGGGAAGAGGAGCTCACGCATCGGTGAAGAAGCCGACACCAGCTACGAGACAGACTTTGACATGGAACCAGCTATGGAGAGATGAGGTGGGGTGGGGATGAAGAAAGGAAGGGAAATGCGCACGAGAAGGGGGCGTTGTCGATTTCAGCAAGTGCGGCGCGACGACGCTCGTTGAGGACGGTGATGTTGGGATGGGCCCGGGGTTTCTCTGGGTAGGAGTCGTGCTCGGAGGGGTGTTCGACCTGGCTGGCCATTGTCCTTGAACAACTTGGGAAGCGATGGATGCCATCTTGGGTGATGCAGGGTTTATAACGAACACAGCAGCACTGACGTGCTCACAGCCCTGGGATCTTTGTATGGCAATGTCCGTTCCTTGCACGTTTGTGGTGCGCCCTGGATGACTAATAAACCCCATCCATGTGGTTCATTCCCATATACCCCCCTGGCTCGCTCTCCTCGCGGCTTGACACGGCCGCCACCGTGGCCCGGGTACAGTTATACTCGTGAGAGGAAAATGAAATGAGCTCAGTCACCGCGAGGTGCAAAGTATAGCCCACGTCAAACGTAGATCCGAACTCTCCCGCTCCAGCCCCAACTGCCTTTTCCGTGTATCCCACAGCTCGCCGCCCTCTCCATGACGACAACTGCATCCCAGCGCTTGCGGGCGTTGGCCCTCTACAAAGAGCTCCATCGCCTCGGTCGAGACTATGAGCCTTCGTCAGTCAGCCGCCGTTCGTCCCCACCGCATACTTCGTACTTATTTTCGTCCACCAGCTACGACTTTCATGGAAAGCTCAGAAAACTCTTTGAAAGTAAGTCAGCCACCGCGGTCCGCCACATTGCGTGGATCATCACGTTAACCCGGTAATTCGATCGCCCCAGAAAATCGGAACCTCAGAGATGAAACGGAGATAGAAAGAGCGCTCCAATTTGGCGAATACATCAAGAACGGTGTGTCGTCTGATATCCTGTCACCGCCGGCCTAACCGTTCGTTCAGAGACCTTGGCCTTGTACTCGCTACGCAAATACAGACATTTGAAGCGGATGTATCCCGACTCGATATCCGATAAATAACCCTTGATTCCCTCGCTCGTGCCTCGGAGATGATAACCCTATCACGGATGTCGGTGGTCTTTTAAATTATCTTGGGCCAGACGTATTCTGTTCTTGGATCGTCCTTAGTCGAACTCGGCTCATCATGCATCATGCATCAACAAGTGCATCGCACGTTCCATCCACAATGCTGTTCCGTCTCCTTTCTTCGACGGCTTCTTCCCAGCAATTCTTAGAACTTGTCGATGCCATCCTATCATTCGGCCGCAGAATCCCCGGAAATGGCTTGGCACCAGCCATCGAATCGTGCAACCTGTGGCTCCGCCACCAATGATCCCGCTTACAGCAACCGTTCCTCCTAGTGCAGAATCGACAGACTAGTTAGCTATGTACAAGCAACAATCTGCAGCACGGCGGCTTCAATCATCGTTTCCTCTCTACCTCTTTGAAATATACATATACAATGATTCCCGCTGATGGATTGCTGACATCCTTCTTGTCTCAGTGTTAAACTACGCGACTCAGGATGCCTTCCTATGAGTAGAGACGGTCTGTCCTGATTTGGGAGAGGAACCCTTCGAGTTGGGAACTTTTTTATATTGCAACGACGGCCAATGTAACAGTATGAATAGTTCTGTGATAGATTGGTAACTTGTTGACTTGTTTAGCCGAGCCTGGTGACTGTACTCAACCAAATATCCACTGTTAGGACCCAATCATATGCCCCGATTCCGTCACCTTGTCGATTGCCAAGGCCAGGGTCAAAGACGCCAAAGTTGCCACCATCTGCCATTGTCATGGTGCTCACTAGGGCCACCATCCAGACTCTACCGAATAGACTTTGAACCAGGGGCGGAGCGTCGCATTGTCTGCAGACAAGACGGGATTTGGATCCTTCAGGCACAAAACGTGTACCTTAAGAAAGGTCGCCCCTTTCACTAAGTGTGAACCCGTGTCAAGCTTCAAGCTTCAAGGTCCAGGCTTCTCCATGTCGCTGTTCAACGAATCTAGCCACCTCACCTCGTGTGGGGATAACAGTGGAGTCACAATGACTTACTAAGCGACACTGCCACGTCCAGACTCTGATCACGAGTCACACAAGTCACACCACTGGCCGTCAAAAGTCGACGACCTTATCACGCACTCGTTTCTTGAAGGGAGAATCCCAAACTCGAAATGCCAAAGGTACGTATTCATCCTGTTTCATCAGTTCATGATCAGGGACTTATTGTCCCTACGCGGTGCAGAACAAGGGCAAGGTCCGTTCGTTTGCTTTTCGTCCCTGTTCGCCTTGTAGCTCACTTCGTCGCACAGGGTGGTAAGAACCGTAGACGTGGAAAAAACGAGAACGAGGACGACAAGCGTGAACTCGTCTTCCGTGAAGATGGCCAAGAGTACGCCCAGGTCATAAAAATGCTCGGCAACGGGCGTCTAGAAGCCCAGTGCTTTGATGGTCAGAAGCGATTAGCCCACATCAGAGGGAAAATGCGAAAGAAGGCAAGTACATGCTTGCCCTCCCGGATCTCGTGTGATTGTTCCAACGAGACGCTTGTAGGTGTGGATCAACCAGGGCGATATCGTGTTACTTTCGCTTCGTGATTTCCAAGATGACAAGGCAGATGTGATCGTCAAGTACACCGCTGATGAGGCTAGAAATTGTCGGGTATCTTGTCATCACAGATAGAATTTGTCGCTAACCAGATCTTTGTAGTGAAAGCTTATGGCGAACTCCCAGAAAGCGCCAAAATCAACGAGACGGATACGTTCCCCGAAGAAGATGGAGAATGCACTTTCGAGTTTGGTGACGAAGGCGAGATTGATATCGACGATATTTAATCTCTGATGGCATGTAGCATGTCTCATTCTCTTTGTGAGTGGTCTTACTGCTGGAACCCTTCTTACTCACTCATGTCCGCCACAGGTATCGCTTTATTCATTTCAACACTGTTTGAACTTCTATCCACGCTGTTGTATTGTGATTGAGCATGCATCCATAGATGTTACAATAGCAAATCACTGCAGTGTATATCGATAGATCATCTTGATTTTATCCAAGTGTAGTCGTCATTTTAACCTTGTCTTCGATCACTGCATGCAACCTAGGATCATTCTAGTACATCATCGCATTAGCAACAACGTTTGCATGTCAGGTATACATCCTTTTTCTTGTGTAAGATACTCGACGATGTCTTGTGCTTTGCATTTTACGGCAGCTCTCACCATCTCGAGAGTAACTTCGACCCTGTCCTCCAATCTACGTCGCTTCCCGCTGCCCTCGCCCTTGGCGGATGACGTTCCCGTGCCCATCCTCTCCACAAGCATCCTCACGAGACCCAGGTCCTTGCGATGGATCGCAATGATAACCGGCAAATTCGCCTTCCAACCGGGCGTCGCCCCGTGATCCAGCAAGAACCGCACGAGGGGGACGAACCCCACCTGGACCGCCTTCGTCAGCGCATACCCGTCGTGCGCATTCGCGTTCGGCGGGCGCAGGTGCGGACACGCATACAGATAGCGCAGGAGCGGCAGCGGTGCGTCGCGCTCAGACCAGCCTAGGTCGTCGCCCGCAGGCCCCTGCCGTCGGACGAGGGTGCGGAAGAGGCGTCTGGGCATCTCTGCCGCCGCCACCGTCAAGCGCGGCTTGGCCGCGCTGGGGTGGCGCAGCCGAAAGTACGCCTCGAGCACGTCCTCGGTGCATATCGGATAGCGCAGCATCTTGGTGAGCACGACATCCTCGGGCAGGCGGGTCGAGCGCGTGCATGCGAGAAGGTATCTCGCGCGGTAGGATGGCGGGGCGGACGTGAAGATGGCGTAGAGGGTTTTGCATGTTTGTGGGAGCGCGTAGGAAGTGGCCATTAGTTGGATGTCGTGGAGGAGCTGACTCGGAGGAGGGATCAGCCTTTTTTTTTTCTGCCTTGCCGGAGTGAATCCGATCTCACCGACGTACCTCGACGGGTAGGGTTACGAGGGTGAGCATTTTGGATCCGTTATGGTGGTACAAAAAGTCCAACGCCAACGCACGGATCGCGTGCAGACACAAAACTCCTCTTGATATCGCTGTGATAGCATGTGCTGGGTGCTTTCTCGTACATATGACTGACTGAAGAAATCTCCATATCTGTCTTTCCCCTATTTCGATCGCAAGCGGTACAGTTTCTCGATGTATCGTTACTCTCCTGACCTAATTTCCACGTGTCGAATCTCAAACCATTCCACAAACACATTGTATAAGCACTGAGTGTCATCGTATTCGCCCGACATTTATCAGCCAGTCCATTTGTTCGTGTCGATCAAGACGTAACCAGGAAACTTGAACGCAGTCAGGCCTTCGCAAGGTCCTCTTGAGCTCCGTGTTCTTCGAGTACGCGCTTCGCATCAACTTCATCCCCAAAGATGACTGCCATCTCCTCTAGCGATTTACCTGGACGAGCAGTCATAAAAATATACCAGCAATAACTGAATGGAGACGTGCCTTTAGTTTCGGGGAAGAAAAGCGCAATGACGACGAAGTCCACTGCGTTCAGGCATATAAAGAGTAGGTAAAATTTCCAACCAACGTTGGCCATTACAATAGGTGAGATTTCGGAAATGATCACGTTGAACAACCAGTTTGCGCACGTGGCAACGCTTGTCCCGATGGACCGCATCCGGGTAGGGAATACCTAATGCACACCTGGTTAGCACGACTGTCACAGAAATAAGTCCGATTGACCTCCGAGGCAAGCACCCAGCTGACGGGACCGAAACTCAGCGAGAAAACGATGCTCATCATGAAAATCATTGCTATACCGGCCCTTTGAGCAGCCGAGTTTTGGTTCTCACCAGGAGGACACGATGCTAGCAAAGCAGCTAGGACGCTGAATAAAGCCACTAAGGAGCCGGCACCAAATAACAGAGGTTTCTTTCGGCCAATCCAGTCCAGGATAAAGATAATAAAACTGGACGTATTAGGTTAGCGCTTCCAGCTAAAGCTCAGATGAATGAGACGCACAAGAGATTCGTGATGGGGCCAACTGCTCCGTATATCCCTTGGACAAGAAGGGACTGACTTGAAGTCAAGCCCAGTGCTTCGTACATTTGTGGCCCATAGTAACTGATAACTTTATGTGTGTCAAATTCGTCACTAACATCGCGAGGATCGTCTCGGCCAGAGAGCTCACCATTTATACCAGTAAATTGCCCAAAAACCTGTACACCGACAGCAACCAACGTCCTTCGTGACATTGCAGGAGTGGCCCAGAGATCGCTAATATTTCGACTTCGGACGAGGGCATCGGCCTTGATCTGATCGTGCATCTCCATGAACTCCTGTTCAGCTGCACTCTTGGACTCAGGAGTATCGATGCCATGAAGCTCGTAAACAACTTTGCGAGCTTCATCGTCTCGGTTCATTTCGAGTAGCCAACGCTGCTAACAAGTGAACGACTAAACGAGTGAAGCTGACTTACACATACTGGGCTATGAGGTAAGAACTGAATGCCTATCAGAAGCATGCCTGCGGGAACCAGCTATACACGGCGTGAAAAGTGACTCTGAAACCAGATAAAGCCACTTGCCTGGAGACCTAACGGAAGTCTCCAAGACACGCTGGTAGTCAGGAAAGAACACCCATAGCCGATCTGGTCACTAGTGAATAAAAAACCGCGGTGCGAGACGCACACTCACCCAATTCGCAGCAATAAAGCCGATGCCAATCATCTGTTGGTTCAATCCGACCATGAAGCCTCTGATCTTTGGGGGAGCGATTTCCGTCTGGCTCAATTATCATGCTGGCACTGAATCATCACAATCTCACACAAGAGGGCACTTACATTATAAAGTGGCACTGTCATGGACAAAATGCTATCCTCTCGTTACTTAGTGGTAATACTAGTGCCAGCTTAATAGGGAGCACTGACCCAACTCCAACACCGGCGATGATACGCCCTACAAGCATATATGCCATGTTCGGCGCGCCTGCCTGCATAGCACATCCCCATGTGGCCCATATGGCCCCGAACTGGAATAAAACATTGAGCAGCGACTACCACACCCGTCGAGGGATCGACTACCTGAATAGTCCGCTTGCGCCCCCATTTATCGTTTGTCCTGTCTTATTGAATATTTCACTTGTTATATGCGAACACAACTTACCAAGCCGCGCCCATGGCTCCAAAGAAGCATCCACCTGAAGGCGCTTTAGTTAATACAGTGATGAACTGAAGAACAGAACATACTCACCATTGAACGTCGAGACAACTGCACCGATAATGGCGTTACTCGGGTTGCCGAAGAAGGTCGTGAATTGATCTAGGGTTTTAACCGAAGATATGATACCACTGCGATATGCATATCGTCAGACGTTATCGCGCTTAGAATAGCAGCCAAACTACCTGTCGTAACTACGAGGAATGAACGTTTGAACTGTCGTTCTTTTCAACGGTTCGAAACAGTAATGTCAACCCACCCAAAGAGGAATGCACCTTCGGAGGGCTTCCGCATGAGCTAATTCAGGCAAAAGAAAAATTTGGGACTGGTATACCTATGGCACTGAAGAGTGCCACGAAAATGTTGTAAAACAAGCCCATGCTGAGTACTTGGGGCTAGACGGACTTGAGGGGGTACAAGAACGAGCAATCACTTTATCTCCCGGCACTATATATATTTATATGTTTCAGAGCACGGGGAATGAGAAGCGAGATCATGTGTATATGTATCAACGGTCATGGGACCCACAGAGGTTGATGAAACGCGTTGCAAGACCAGAATGCTTGGATCGCTTAGCGGACTGGTTATCTTCTGGTACAAAGACATTTTGCAGTATATCATCTGTGTAGATTGTGCTCGCCCGCTGGACACGGGTGGACTGGGGAGTGCTGCAATGTGATGTGTCACCTGGATAAAAAATAGAATCAAAGAGAAACGGTACGCATGACGTCTGAGCGCCACCGGTTCACATTGTAAGTACCTTTAAGTTTATGTGACTAATACAATTAATGTTGTATTGTAAAGAGTGGACTTGTCAGTTGTAGTGTAACCAACTGAGGTGAGACGACCAAGTCGGACGCGAAAATAATGTGTCATTACAGTACACTTTCTCAGGATTTTGTACACTCTCGGCTAAAATAACTAGGTTTGGGTAGTATGCATTATGAGAAAGTGTACTGTACATTGTAAGTGAGCAGCGACACCATAACCCTTGCAGAAGATAAGACCTTGATTGATTTAGGAAAGTGGATCTGGACCGCAGTAGTACAAGCCTTATATACAAATAATTTAAGTAGTTTTAGAAGAAATAAGTTTTAAGTAGAGGGATCCACTTGAACACGCTTGAACACCTGCTCAACACATCTGATGGAAACAGTCAAAGTACAATACATCACACCCTAGTCGCCTCTCCCACCCTTAGAGATGGTAACAACCGATCCCACATCCTTCCCATTAGCAAATCCGTGAGAAACAACCCGTCCACACTAGCACTAAAGAACCACACCAGAAAATCTATGATGTATCACACCGTGCTCACATGACGCTCAAAATAGCCTCAACCTGCCGTCAAAGTCCGTTCATGAGGGGAGCCTCGCACCTCTCTAAATGGCACATGTTTATCCCTGTGCACCGGTCACGTACCTCCAAACAAACACCCCCACCGAACACAAAAAAAAGCGCAGACCCCGGAATACCCACACTACCCCTATCGCACCTTCCACTACCTATTAGAGTGCTCCAAACACGAAAATTACAGGGCAGCGCTCAGGCACAAACTTTACCGTAGGGCACGCAACTGTCATACCCCTGGCGGAGAAGGCGTGCATCAAGCACACGCTCAACTACGTCCATGCGACGGGAAACTCCGTCATCACCCACGTGCATCCAGGGACCAGGGCAATTACTATAACACAACCCTTGAGTTCTCGTAGTAGACACAGCATAAACGCACTGTCTACCATGAGGCGCGGCCTCGAGGACAACAAACCAGGATCTTTCTTGAAAAAAAGAAAGGGACAATGCTACCATCTTAGGGTCATTTTGGAGTGGTAATTTGAAGAACATAGTGTCGTGCTGGGCCGGAGTCCATTAGATCTGCCTCATTCCACTATCGGCGTCTCCGAGTCTGGGGGTGGGAAGTACAAGGGGATTAGCTGCCTGCCATTGATGATTTTATTTAGCGGCTCCGGATTTTGAGATGATTGGCACCTACTCGTAGGTGGCCTTGTCCCGATCATTGAAGACTACAAATATCACACGTCTGAGCTAGTAAATATGAGCAGAGCGACCAATGTTAAACGTTGAATGATCATACTACCTTCTCGCCGTCTTCCTTTTCCAACGACTCCCGGACAGCTTTCAACGCGACATTGGTGGCATCCCTGATGGGATAGCCATATACCCCAGTAGAGATGGAAGGGAAGGCCTGTTTTTCAGGTATCTACGGCTGGGAAAGTAACCATAAAAATTCTACACTTACAATGGTCTCACAACCATTGGCAATTGCCAACTGCAAACTCAATCTGTAGCAAGACTCGAGCAACTTTTCGCACTGTGAAGCTTGGTTTGGGGAATAGATTGGCCCGACGGTGTGGATGACATGTTTTCTGCGGAATGTAAGATCTGAGACATTTGACGAAAAATCGGGGCGGACGCACGCAGGAAGATCGTACCCCCCAGTAATCTTTGCGTCGCCAGTTTCGCAGCCACTCAACGTCCGACCTAAAGCCTGTCAGAAGGTAAAGGCGCCAAACTCTGGCATAACTAACATTCCGCCAAGAGCCTTGGGCCAGCGGCGCGATGAATGGCTCCGTCCACTACAGGACAAGTGAGTCACTAATTATTTCCGTAGAAAGTAGATCTATATACCTCCACCACCACCTGAGGACATGTCCATCAGCCAAATCATGGACTCGTGCTTCACACAAGATACCTCGAGTAAGTACTAACCTAACAAAGTTGTATTTGCTGCATTCACGATGGCATCTACCTCGAGTTTAGTAATGTCTCCTTGACTTGCACATTTGACGTGAGCTCTCGTTCCATGATCTGTCGTGATGCTTGCACTCACTAAAGAGATGCCTGTTTCAACGTATCGATCCGAGGTGGATAGCACCGTATGGCTTGTGGATGAGGAGCGCGCAGGGTCGCGCTTCGATATAATGCATCTAATGTTGGAATTTCGCTCAGTAATACCGACATCGATGCAAGTCGCTTGTAGCTTTGAAATATCGATAGCCGGCGGCAAAACCATTTCTGGCTCTCTGATCGATCACGGAAAGTCGGATCGGAGAACTCCGAGTCGGACATGTCAACGAAGTCGCATGCACTAGTCTGAAAGTTACTACATATTTGCCTCCGTCCGACGATTGAGCTACAGTAATAGCTATCGGGATGAAAATGAAGCTATCAATTTGAGAAGGCGAGCCTTAAAATAATGGCGCCGTATCATGGTTTCGACTAATAAGTTATATGGAAAGTACCGCGAAGCCCGCCAAAGTCGAGTGAATTGACGGATGGGCAGTGGTACTCAAGTGAGACATGCATTGTAGGAGCGCTCTAGGCAATTACACAAGGGATTGGATGCGACAGTTGGTGGATATTAATGCTCTTCCTTCGGAGGAAGTCCGTGCACGATCGTTCGGTTTGGTGAACATAAAGCTCAAAAACATGTTCAAGGATAACCTGAAAAGGTAGCGACAAGGGGTACGTTGTCGACTCGAGTACCTTCCGGGACGGGTGATCCGGCAAGCGAGCGTTCAGCACATGTACGCTCGGCAATCGTGGCAGTCGGTTGAATAGTGTTCGTTTGCATTTGCGTTGCGGTAAGTTGATCTCGTTCAGGTGATTCGGAAGTGCGAGCGACCGTGGCAATTGGCTGATTATGGGGATAATATGACTTGCGTTGTGACGACATGAAATCGTAAACAGTAAACCTTCATGATGTAAACAAGGAGTCTCGTGCTGAAATACGAATGCTTACTCTTCCTCAAGTTGCCTAAACTCAGGCTTCATCTTGTCTGGATTTACATTGGCCTTACGCTTCGAGTGAGTGAGTGGCTTTTCCACCATCAAAAACTCATCAAGTTCATGGGTCACATCAAAATTTGCTCGTTTCGCCTGTATTTATGAGGTCAGAGAAGATACAGCATGTGTGAACGGGCACCGACGTCAGGTACGAACGGGGGTTGAGCTGATTTAGAGTTCAAATTGTTCCAGTCAACTCCTGACATCCATGGATGATCTTTAATGTCCTGAAAGCCAGCACCTCTGGCTTTACAGCCAAGACGTTGGCTTACATTACGTTCGAGAAGCTGTGAACCGACCAAGGGTCTCGTGACTGATACTGCAAGGGGTCCCGAGAACTTACTTACCCCCTGGATGAAGTCGATGCCTTGCGAACTACACTTGCGGTTTACATCATCGGGGAACTTTAAAGGGTCATTCGTTATGGACTTTCTCATCTTCTCTGCGGTGCGGCCATCGAACGGTCGGCAAGCGAATAAAAGTTCGTATGCAGTAATTCCGAGACTCCACCAATCTATACACCAGGTATATCCATTCCTTCCTATGACCTCGGGAGCCATGTAGGCCATGCTACCGGCGATGCTGGTGTGTAACCGCCGTTCCGAGTAATGGATGGCAACATTGAAGTCCGTGATATGCGCATGCCCTTGAGCATCGAGTAAAATGTTATCAGGCTTTATATCACTGAAGCAAAAGATCTGTCATTGAAGATAGAGGCGGAAGTGCGAATAAGAGCAAAGTATACCGATGGATGATCCTTCGTTTGTGGAGATACACTAAGGCGGATGCTAGTTCTGCTATCCAAAAGTGCACAATGTGCTCGGAAAGATTATCGATGCGCTCTAGATGAACTTTGCAAGGGTCATGTAAATGCGATACGCAAGGAGACTGGACCATATGACGCACATCGAAGGTCACCCCCCAGCATGAGGTCCAGGACGAAGAAACAGTTCTCATCGTCTTGAAAGGCATATCGTAAATTCACTACGAAAGGATGGTCGACCTGCGAAGAGACATGGTAGAAAGTTGTGTAAGTGAGAAAGCCAGACAAGCGCGCGACATACTTCTTCCAGGAGGTGACGCTCTTGGATTATATTTGCCACTGCCTTTTGCTTCACGCATTTCGACTTGTCGATGTACTTGAGAGCATACACCTGCTTGGTCTTTTTGTGCTCGACTACCCTGACCTAATAAGGTGGTGACAGTGAGCAATGTCATGACAGCTATCGGCGTTTCATACTGTACCTTTCCGAAAGCGCCCTTACCAACGGCTCGGTGGAGCTCAAAGTGAAAGAGATTGACTTCAGAATCGAAATCAACTGGCTCAGAAAAAACGCATCCCATGGTTCGTGCGAGAGAAAGGAAAGTTGAAGGAAGGACGAAGCACGAACCAAGGTTTAAGTATCGGCTTCTCGAGAACAACGACAATGGATTTAGCACGGTCCGAGTAACCTTGTGTTTATTTAGGAAAGGCCACCACGCGAGTACAGGCTCCGAATTGCCGCCTGGCTTGACCTCCACCCTTGACGTTGTTCTTTCCTTGGAACATGGACTCTGAAGGGCAACAGCCGGCAGCACCAACGCAGGATTTCCTCGCTACCGTCAAGGTATTCCCGTTAATACCGTATGTAAAGAAAGATATTACGGTTAGTTATATATTCAATCCATCCTTTCCTTCACTCAGTGGCAAGCTCTCATTCGGATCATACAGAGTTCTATCGGTTCGTACAGTCCAATGGACATGTCAAAATGGGCCCTGACGTCCGTTCACTGCAGATAGCCCAATGACCTGGACGTAGGTCCACGTTGTTGTGCTTGCTGACCGTTCGTTCCTGACGGCACGGTGATCAAGGGAGCTCACAGCTACCGAAGTCGATTTCGCTGTAGTACGACCACTGGTTTCGAAGTATGCACGACTCCAAAACCTGGCGGTTGTATACGCGTGTATGGTTGCGCGGTCCTACTTTCTCTCTCAGGCTACAAAAGAGTTGGTCCATACGGCTGTGCTGACTACTCGGGCCACGCTTTGTGAGATCTTGGGACTGAAGCTTCTTGCATGCTTTGCATCTAGCAAAATCCAGTTGGTCGCTGTACTGACCACGCTCTGGAATCCTTTGGCTGGGGCACCACTTGACGTGGTGGAGGAAGTCAGGCTGGTGATAGGCACAGGGGTTACCGCCGAAAACTCACAGAGCGCAATCGAGGTTGGTGCTCATATTCTCATAATTAGCTCGCTAATTAATGCATTACAACTTAGATGGCAATAGCCACGAAAGCCAAGGCTTTCCTGTCATCCAGCATCGTTCAGAGCGTAATTGATGATATGTACACTGGTCGAATTATTTTTACCATTGCTGCAAACAGGTCTCTCCTGACCGACAATTACAAACAACGTGCTATTGAGATGTATGATGTTCGCACAGCTCCATTTCTTGACCATTACAGGTTGGTGCTCTGATTTAGATCGGTTTGCATATTGCTCATTCATATATAGGTTGAGGGTCCCCCGCTACTCAAACATCCTGCACTTCGTGAGCGTCGCAATGCTTACGTTGATGTTCGTGGTATGTTTGCAAAGTATGTTGGCCTTTCAATACTGGATCCCGTACTGACTCCCGCAGCGTACGAAATCGACAGGGTATCAGTGTGGGAATGCGTCTTTCTTGTGTTCGCCACTGCATTCACACTGCAAGAATACACGTCCTCGCGTGAATATGGCTGGCGCAGTGAGTATTCCCAAAAGCACCGTAGTGCATCTCATCAGTGTGCCGTATGACAGTTTACATTTCCAACGTAAGCTTCTCTTCCTCGTCGAGAACACGAACCCACGTTTAAGGTGGATTGCAGGTGTGGAATGCATTTGATACCTCATTTGCACTGGTCTTCTTGGTATATGTCGGGCTTCGCGCAAAAGGACTCCTATATGTTGAAGGTATTCTCGCTTATCGTGTCACGCCTTTCTGCGCTCATCGTTTGGATAGCTAGCACGTCCAAATTAGCGTTTGATTTGTTGGCTTGCGCCGCATGTGTTCTTGTCCCGCGGTACGTGCCTCGTGATGGGTCGGTCAAATTGTACGCCAACCTTGTGTGGTCGTTTAGCTTGGCTTTCTACGCCATCGCTAACAACGTCATTATTCTGTAAGTGAAGATGCCCCAGAGCGAAAACCATGTTGACCCCTTTTAGTACTCTACGGGAGATGATCTCCGAGTTCATATTCTTCGTATGCATTTGTGCTACATGTTTTTCTGGTCTGCTTTTGACCTTGTATACACTGGGTAAAGTCTCCCTTCTCGATATGGTTCCAACCAACTGAAGCGAACAAGCGTCGGGTCGGCGGAATGTTCAGAGTATAGCCTGGATGATGATGCAGATGTGGTTCGGGAATGCCAGTCTAAATTTTTCAAAGGCTTCGAGCTTTCACCCTGTAATCGGACCCATTCTTATAACGTGCGTCGAGG